>VMDO01020591.1:0-37209 GCA_007922755.1 Pedetes capensis
TTGTCAGTGCTTCTGTGCTGTTCATAGGGTTTTCAATGGCAGATTGATTTTTGGGAGGGGGTTGCCAGGTCCTTCTCCCAAGCCTACAGCTTCTGGTGTTCCCAGGCGGTCTCCCATCCAGGTACTAACCAGGCCCGACCCTGCTTAGCTTCCGAGATCTGACGGGATCGGATGCCACAGGGCTACCGCTGCAGGCACAAAAGCACCTGCTATTTCCAAGTGGTCTCCCATCCAAGTACTAACCAGGATGACTCTGCTTAGTTTCCCAAATCTGATGAGATTGGACGCCATGGCGGTACAGCTATAGACTGTCTGCATCTTTACATTCTTGTAAATTCCTACCATAAATAAGTTTCAAAGGCTTAAGGACCACATAGTCAGGCTTAGGCACTGTAATGACCCCACTTCTGGTACCAATTTTCTGTATTAGTGACGTATGTGTCACTGTGCCCAAAATATCTGACAGAAACATCTTAAAGAAGGAAGAGTTTATTTTGGCTCATGGTTTCACAGGGTTGGTGTATGTTGATGGGGAAGGCATGGTAAACAGGTGGCAGGAGAGTGCAGCAGAAGCACTCCCCATCATGGTAGACAGGAAGCAGACAGTGAAGCCAGAACCCAGGGCTTGAGAATCGTCTTCACAGGGCCAGGCTCGGTGGTCTACTTCTGCCATCTAGATCCCATCTCCTAAAGGTTCCACAGATTCCCAAAATAGCACCACCAGCTGGAAACTCAGCATTTAAACATGAGCCTGTGGGGGACATTTTATATGTAAATCATAACAGTACAAGAGGGATGTCCTGCTCACTCACTCTTTATCACCCACCATGGCTGTTGTGGCCCCTTGTCTCACCCTGTCCCCACCTGTGGGTCCTTACTGTCTCCCTAGCCAGGTGTCCCCATGGTGAGATGCCCCAGCCTCTACCAGGGCCCCTTCACTGCATGTGTCCTATCTGAGGCTCATGGTCTCATCTGGAAGCAGGGCATAAATGCAAATGAACTTGTGTAGGTGGAGGGTAGAACATGGGTTGGCACAGAGCCTCACAGCTGGGCAGTAGACTTGAAGTTAATAGCTTTAAGAGCTGGAGTCCTCATTCCCCACCTTCCCGAGTATCTCATGGTGGGGGCAGTTTGTGTTTCTCAGAGGAACTCCCTGGGGCCTGGCCTCCAGCCCACTCTTCCACATGTTTTTGAGTACCGAGTTCCCTGTTTTCAGTCTTCTTTATTTTTTTTTTCTTCCTTCTCTGAATGCTGACTGGTAAGGCACATCTGTGCATATCCTTCCTATGAAATAATATCCTTGAGGCATGTATTTATGTCCTGCTTCTGGATGAGAATCTGAGTCTCAAATAGGGTGTGTGCATGGGCCATATATGACTAAATCTCACTTCAGATTCAGTTTCTCAGAGGTTAGCTTTCAACCACTACTTTGTGGTACCTGAACTGGATAAAAAGGATGGGAAGGTGTAAAGAATGTAAAACAGGAGACAAAAGCTCTGCAATGCCTTCCCTTCCTTCCCTCCTCAACACCAGTCTCCTTTCTTCCCCAAACTCCAGCATGGCCAGACCTCCTAGAAGCATGTAGGCATCCCCACTGTCAAACTCTTCACCTCCTGCCCTTCTCTGGGAGTGCAAGAGGACAAGTTGGGATTTAAACATCCCATCAAGCTCTAGAAAACAAGAATGCTTGTGGAAATTCTACCCCTTCTCATGACTTCAATACTGTGTATCCTCAATTTATCGTCCAGGATCAGACAATTCACTCAATCCTCTGAAGTTCCACAGTTCATGGTTTCAACCAATTTTTTCTTATGATGTGATTACTTGTATGCACATAATACCTCTTCCATCAGACTGGAACACTGCCTTTTCTTTTTATTTCCCATTCACTTATCAATGTACATTAAATGAGTATCTGGCATGTGCCAGGCACTGTGCTCAGTCCTAAGAATCCAGAAAGGAACAAGACATGGTCCTCAGAGTCAAGGAGATGCTGGTCTGTTGGGGAATGTTGTTGTTGTTAGGGGCCATGGAGTTGAGTCTGATTCACGGTGACCCTGTGTACAACATGTGAAATACTACCAAACCTGTTCCATGCCCAGAACTATTGTCAGTGCTTCTCTGCGATTAATTGGGTTTTTAATGGATGATTTTTTGGGGAAGTGGCCGTCCAGGTCCTTCTCCCAAGCCTATAGCACCTCATATTCCCAGGCAGTCTCCCATCCAAGTACTAACCAGGCCTGACCCTGCTGAACTTCCGAGATCTGATGAGAATTGATGCCACAATGGTATGGCTGCAGGAGTTGGGGAAGATAGATGCTGTATAATACAACAATAGAAAGATGCAGAATGGGTTGAGGCAGGGACTGGGCATAGAGCAAACACTGAGGCTGAAGAATGACTTTGCAGAAGAGAGGATTATGAGCTGAGCTTCTAAAGTATGGTTAGGAGTTTGCCAGACAAACTAGGTAGGAGCATTGAAAAAAGAAGAAAAAGTATGTGCTTGGAGGAGTCTGAGGTGACCAGAGCTCAGAACAGGTAAGACAACAATGGCAAGAGGAGACAGGGTAAGTAGGTTAGGAAAGGGTGGTCCAAGAAGGGCCCAGCAAGGCCTAGACACCGAGTAGGTGCTAGATAATACTATCTGCATGAGAAAATACATGATTATTGCTATTCTTTTGCAAGAAAAATGGAGGCTACACTCTGTGGACTGTGGAAGCTCAGTATAGGGCACAACACTCTCTCTAGGCCTGCCTGAGCCATCCCTCAGGGTGAGAACTTGTTTATGAATAAGCAGAAGAAAGGAAAAGAGGTGAGTGAAGAAAGACGGAGGGTTGCTGCCCACTGAGAATCCAGCAGATATTCAAGCTGCTCTGAGATTGAGGCTACATTCAGCACTCTTGCTATGGATTCAATTTGTGAATCTTGATTTGATGATTATGGAGCTTGTTCCTGTCCTAACTTCAAAATCTGTATTTTTACTCTTGTTGTTGGGTGCCATTGAGCCTAGTCCAACTTATAGCAACCCTATATACAACAGAATGAAATATTACCAAACACTGTGCCATGCACATGATCCTTTGAGCCCAATATTGCAGTCACTGTGTTTCTTCTTATTTTGATTCATGCCACATTAGCAACTAGAGGTTCAAAGGGCTTTACTCCATTCTCTTCATTAAGATTGACTCTATTTTTAGGCCCTCACATGTCTGTCAGTTGGCCATACTGTGGGGGATTATATGTTGCTATGATGCTGAAAGATATGCTACCAGTATTACACATACAAGCAGGATCACCCATGGTGGACAGGTTTCAGTTGAGCTTCCAGACTAATACAGACTAGAGAGTAGGACATGGCAGCCCACTCCCAAAATAATTAGCCATCAAAAACCCTATGAATAGCAGAGAAACATTGTCAGATATAGTGCTGGAAAATGAGCTCCCCAAGTTGGAAGGCACTCAAAAGATGACTAGGGAAGAGTTGCCTCCTGAAAGTAGAATCAACCTTAGTGATGGAAATGGAGTAAAACCCCAGGGACCTCCATTTGCTGATGTGGCATGGTTCAAAGTGAGGAGGAAAAACTGTAAATATCCATTAATAATTGGACCCTGGAATGTATGTAGTATGAATCTAGGAAAATTAGAAATCTTCAAAAGGGAAATGGAGTATATAAATGTTGACATTCTAGGCATCAGAGCTAAAATGGACTGGCAGGGGCCATTTTGAATCAGATAAACATATGGTCTACTATGCCAGCAATGACAAAGAGAAATAGGATTGCATTCATCATCAAAAAAGACATCTCAGGATCTCTCCTGAAGTACATTGCTGTCAGTGATAGAATAATATCCATATACCTACAAGGAAAGCCAGTTAATGTGACTATGATTCAAGTTTATGCACCCACCCCTAAGGCCACAAATGAAGATAGGGAAGATTTCTACTGGCTTCTGCAATCTGAAATTGATCAACATGCAATCAGGATGCACTGATAATTACTGGTGACTGGAATGTAAAAGTTGGAAAGAAAGAAGAAGGCTCAGTAGTCGGAAAATATGGCCTCAGTGACAGAAACAATGCTGGAGATCACATGATAGAATTTTGTCAGAGCAATGACCTTTTCATTGCAAATACATTTTTTTCACCAACGTAAATGGTGACTACACACATGGAATTCACCAGCTTAAACATATGTCAATCAAATTGACTACATTTGTGGAAAGAGATGATGGAAAAGCTCAATATCAAATGTCAGAATGAGACCAGGTGCTGTCTGTGGAGCAAACCATCAACTTCCCATATGCACGTTCAAACTGAAACTGAAGAAAATTAGAAGTGTACAAGAACTAAGGTATGACCTTGAGCATATCCCACCTGAGTTCAGAGACCACCTCAAGAACAGGTTTAATGAATTAGATGCTAACAATAGAAGACCAGATGAGTTGTGGAATGACATCAAAGACATCATTCATGAAGAAAGCAAAAGATTATTAAAAAGACAGGAAAAAAGAAAAGACCAAATTACATGTCAAAAAAGACTCTGAAACTTGAATGTCGAGAAGCTAAAGTAAAATGAGGACATAAAGTTAAGGAACTAAACAGAAGATTTCAAAGGGCAGCTCAAGAAGACAAAATCAAGTATTATAATGACATGTGCAAAGAGCTGGAGAGAGAAAAACAAAATGGAAAAACATAGTCTGTTTTTCTCAAGCTTAAGGAATTGAAGGAAAAAAATCAAGCCTTGAGTGACAATAGTGAAGGATTCTACAGAGAAAATATTAAATAATTCAGGAAACATCAAAAGAAGATAGAATCCATATACCTACAAGGAAAGCCAGTTAATATGACTATGATTCAAGTTTGTCATTATACCAAAAAGAATTGGCAATGGACCAACCATTTCATGATCAGTAACCAATGGTATTGAAGAACAAAGGGGACGCTGCCTTAAAGGAATTGGCAAAACACAAGGCTCCAGGAATTGGTGGAATACCAATAGAGATGTTTCAACAAACACATACAGCATTGGAGGTGCTCACCTGCTTATGCCAAGAGATTTGGAAAACAACTACCTGGCCAACTGACTGGAAGAGATCAATATTTGTGCCTATTCCCAAGAAAGGTGATCCAACTGAATGTGGAAACTATTGAACGATATCATTAATATCACAAGCAAGCAAAATTCTACTAAACATCAATCAAAAGCAACTACAGTAGGATATAGACAGAAAACTGCCAGAAAATCAATCCATATTCAGAAGAGGGTATGGAACCAGGGACATCATTGCTGATGTCAGATGCATATTAGCCAAAAGCTGAGAATACCAGAAAGATGTCTATCTATGTATTATTGGCTATGCAAAGGCATAGTCAATAAAGACTGTGGGGATCATAACAAATTATGGATAATATTGTGAAGAATGGGAATACCAGAGCACTTACTTGATTGTACTCATGAGGAATCTGTACATGAATTAGGTGGCAGTTCAAACAGAATGAGGAAATACTGCTTGGTTTAAAGTTAAGAAAAGTGTGCTTCAGGGTTGTATCCTTTCACCATACATCTTCACTCTCTATGCTGAACAAATAATGAGAAGCTAGACTTTATGAAGAAGATCATGGCATCAGGATTGGAGGAAAACTCATTAACAACCTGCATTATGCAGATAACACAACTCTGCTTGTTGAAAGTGAAGAAGGTTTGAAACATTTACTGACAAAGAGCAAAGAACACAGCCTTCAGTATGGATTGTGCCTCACCATCAACAAAACAAAAATCCTTACAACTGAGTCAGTAAGCAGCTTCATGATAAATGGAGATAAGATTAAGGTTGTCCAAGATTTTGCTTTACTTAGTTCTACAATCAACCCCCGTGGAAGCATCAGTCATGAAATCAAAGACACATTGCATTGGGGAAAGCTGTAGCAAAAGATCTCCTTCAAGTGTTGAAAAGTAAAGATGTCACATTGAAGATGAAGGTGCACCTCACTCATGCCATGGTATTTTCAGTCACATCATATAGTTGTTAAAGCTGGACATTGAATAAGGGAGATAGAAGAATTGATGCTTTTGAATTATAGTGCTGGAGATGAATATTGAATATACCATGGACTGCTAAA
The DNA here is from genome assembly GCA_007922755.1 of Pedetes capensis. Classification (NCBI taxonomy): domain Eukaryota; kingdom Metazoa; phylum Chordata; class Mammalia; order Rodentia; family Pedetidae; genus Pedetes; species Pedetes capensis. Next base: position 6,122 of record VMDO01020591.1, read on the forward strand.
AGAACCAAGAAATTTGTTCTAAAAGAAGTATAACCAGGGTAGTCCTTGGAAGCAAGGATGGCTAGATCATGTCTTACATATTTTGGACATATAATGAGAGGGACCAATCCCTGGAGAAGGACATCATGTTTGGGAGAGTGACAGGTCAAGGAAAAAAGGGAAAATCCTCTACTAGATGGATTGACACAGTATCTGCAACAATGGGCTTAAACATAAATAAGATCATGTACCTGGAACAGAATCAGGGAGTGTTTTGTTCTGTTGTACACAGGGTCACTATGAGTCTAACCGACTCAATGGCACCTAACAACAATTACTTTGAGGAGGCAACTCTTTCTCAACCATCTTTTGAATGCCTACCAACCTGTGAGGCTCATTTTCCAGCACTATATTTGACAGTGCTTCTCTGCTATTCATAAGGTTTTCAACAGCTAATTGTTTTGGGAGTGGGCTTCCAGGTCCTTCTCCCTACTAGTCTGTCTTAGACTGGAAGCTCAGCCAAAACTTGTCTACCATGGGTGTACCTGCTGGTATCTGAGATATTGGTGACATTGCTTTCAGCATCACAGCAACACACAAGCCCCCACAGCACAACAAGCTGACAGACACCTGGGGCTATTTTTTCTAAAGCCTCTGAAATCATTTTGCCCTCCAATTTTGACTTCTTCCCATTGTCTTTTATCATCCTGGCAAAGAGACTGAGGTTGATTCCTAATTTGGGCTCAGTAGTGTGAGCCTCAGCCTGCCCACTGTAGCCTCCTACACAGGCACTAGGGGCCCTTGGCTTTGTGCATGCCACTGAGCTACTGTCAGGGCCTCTGTAGGCAGCAGCCCACATGGGGAGCTAAGATGGCTCTATATCTTGCAATGTGCTGTCTTCATTTTCTTCTGTAAAGTATGAAAATTTCCAGTGCACTGTTATTAATTCCTCTACTCTTTACAGTCAATGCTGGGTCTTGGTACTACATACATTTTATAGAGTATGAAACTAGGCACAGATAAGCAAAGTAACTTATAAAAGAGTTTTAATCTCTAGATAAGTACTATCTAACAGAACTTCCTTCAATGATAACAATGTTCTATAGTCTGTTATATCCAACACATGTGGTGATTGAAAACTTAAACGTGTGGTAGGCAAGCAATGGTCCTCCAAAGATGTCCATGTTCTAATCCCTGGAAACTGTGACTATGTTTTTTGTTTGTTTGTTTGTTTGTTTGTTTGGCATGGCAAAGTGTGCTTTGTAGACCTGATTAAGATTTGAAGATGCTACTCAGTTAATTTGGAAGATAGAGCATGGGACCTTGAGCCAAGGGAAGTGGGCAGCTTTTCCAAGCTGGAAAAAGCAAGGAAATGGACTCCCCTCTACAGCCTCCAGAAAGAGCCCAACTCTGCTGAAACCTGAATTTAGCCCAGTAAAACCCATTTGACCATCTGACACCCACAACTTTAAGATGACCAGACTTGTGTTATTTTAAGCTACCAAGTTTTTACTCATTTGTTACAGCAGTAAAAGGATGCTAACACACTGAGGAGCTAAATTTTTAATTTTATTTAACTCTGATTGTTTTAAATGAAAATATAAAAACCCACATTTGGCTAGTGGCTGTCATGTGCAGTTCTAAATAGTGAATAGTAATCTGTGGATGTTCAAAATGTGTAACTCATTGAAGAGGTAGGATGAAAAGTCATTCAATGTGGGAGCTTCCATTTTTGGTTCTGTCCACCTAATTATGTACACATCAGTATGATGATGGTCATTGGATTACTAATGTTTTCTTCATGATTTGGTCTTAGTATATTGTATATCTCTAGGAACTTGTCCATTTCATTCAGGTTATCAAATCTTATCATTCATTTGTTCATATTTTGCTCTTTTAAAATCTTACTTATTTCTATAAAATTGGTAATAATATCCCTGCCTTCATTTCAGATTTTAGTAATTTCGGTCTTCACTCTTTTTTACCTAGTCAGTGTAGCCAATTAGTCAATTCTGTTACCTTTTGAAGATTCAACTATTTTCTTTTGTTTTTGTTGATTTTCTCTGTTGTTTTTTCTAGTATCTATTTATTGCTACTTCAACTATTACTGTTTCCTTTTGCTGCTAACTTTTGGTTGATTTTTCTCTCCCTCTTGTTCTCTATGTTTCTTTGGTCTTTTTGTTTAATTCCAGGGTCTTGGGTATAATAGGAAGCACTCTACCACCAAGCTGTACCCCAGGCCTCCTTTATTCTTTTCTGATGTGTTTGCAGATATAAATATCCCTCTTGTTGTTGTTAGATGTCGAGTCGGTGTCCAACTCATAGTGATTCTAAGTACAACAGGTGAAACACTATTGTCAGTGCTTCCCTGCTATTTATAGGGTGTTCAATGGCTGATTGCTTTTTGGGAGTGTGCTACCAAGTTCTTCTCCCAAGCCTACAGCATCTAGTATTCCCAGGCGTTCTCCCATCCAGCCTCAAACATGCTTAGCTTCTAAGACCTGACAGGATCAGATGCCACAGTGGAACTGCTGCAGGAAAAATAAGTTTTAGCACTGCTTTAGCTGGATTCTGTAAGTTTCAGTGTGTTATGTTTTCATTTTCATTAGTCTCTATGTGTTTTCTAATTTCCCTTGTGATTTCTTCTTTGACCCATTGGTTACTTAAGAGTGTGTTTTTAAATTTCACAGATTCATGAATTTTCCAGTTTTTCTTCTGTTCTTGATTTCCAACTTCCATCATGATCAGAAAAGACAATTTTTATTATTTTAATCTTGTAAAATATACCAAGAGTAGACTTGTGGCCCAATATATGGTCTATCCTAGAGAATGTTCCATCTGCACTTAAGAAAAATGTATTCTGCTGTTGGGGATGGAGTGTTCAGTACATGTCTATTGGATCTAGTTGCTTTATAGTGTTGCTCAGGGACTCAATTTCCTCGTTGATCTTCTGTATGGTGTTCTATCCATTATCAAAAGTGGAGTATTATGCTAAAATCTCCAACTATTAATGTAGAGCACTCTATTTTTTCCTTTATTTTTATCAGTAGTTGCTCCATGTATTTTGGAGCTTTGATACTTGGTGCATATCTTTTTATAACTAGTATTTTCTTCCCTCACATGTCTGTCAGCTTGTGCAGTGGGGACTTGCATTTTGTTATGGTGCTGAAAGGTATGCCACTGGTATCTCAAGAGAGCAGGGCCACCCATGGTGGATAGGTTTCAGCTGAGCTTCCAGAGTAGGACAGAGTAGGGAGAAGGACCCGGCAGCACACTCCCAAAACAATCAGCCATTGAAAATCCCATGAATAGCAGAAAAACTCTGTCAGATATTGTGCTGAACATGGCACAGCATCAGGGTTCATGTTCTCAGGAAATGAAAAATGATAAAATGTAAGTAGATGAATATGATCCTGACTCCACGACCTCACTATTGCCATCTTTAAAGTGGTAATCCATTGCTCTCTTACATATAGGGCAAGGAATTTGACTGAGTCTGAAGGGTGAGTAGAAGGATACCCTTGGGACATAGCTTTATACCATCAATACAGGATCTGTTGGACCTGAATTGCTCCCCACTAAACCATGCCTCATGACCCTGTCACCTATCATCCCAAGTGCATTGTTAATTCTAAACTCTGTCTGACACCCTGATACTCTTTCTACTGGGGACTAGCATCTTCCACTGTGATTTTGACATTGACTCTAGCTTTGACTCTTGAAACCACCCTTACCTCAGGGCCTGAACTTGGTGTGCGATTGAGACACTGGCAGTCTGAGGGCTATGGATGGCCTTTAGACATATTTTGTTTGACCCACACAGTGTTTAAAAAATTTTGGAAATCATAGGCAACATTTAAACATTTACACTTGGGAGAGTTCACATATCACATACATTTTCACATATACATCTAGATGCCAGGGTTGTCTGACAGTTGGGAAACCCAGGACCTATAACCAGCTATGTTTAGGCAGCAGTTTGTCACGGTGGAGTCCACTCTGCCTCACTCTTGCCCTGCTACACTTGCTCTTGGTGGCCCTAGAGATTGCCATTCCTTGTTCAGAATAATCACGTCACTTAATGACCACTGCTTTGGGTGCCTGCAACCGTACCACTGTGGTGTCCAATCCCATCAAATCTTGGAAGCTAAGCAGGGTTGGGCCTGGCTAGCACTTGGATGGGAGAGTGCCTGGGAACACCAGGTGCTGTAGACTTGGGAGAAGGACCCAGCAACCCACTCCCCCCAAACAATCAGTCATTGAAAACCCTATGAATAACAGAGAAGCACAAATAATACTGTTTTGCCTGTTGTACATAGAGTCACTATGAGTTGGACACCGATTTGAGGGCACCTAACAACAACAACAAATTTGGGTAGGTTTGCTTTCCTGCCAATCAATAACCTTTCATTGCATTGGAACTTTATTATGATTAACAATGACCGAATGATCTACCAGGGCCCCGGGGATCAGGTCTTTGCAACTCTGGGGAGCTATCCCTTCCTGGGAGACCTGATGTCCACCCTCTCTTCCTCTGCCCTCTTCTGCCAAGCCCAGTCTTCTGTATCCTGAGTCACCTCTCTATTGGAGCCCCAGGCAAATGGGAACTGATTGGCCCTCTCCTGGCAGGCACAAGTGGGTGCTAATGAATGCAAGAATGTGCTGCCCTTACACCTGATAATGAGGTGACAGCCAGCCCCCACTTTTCTCTCCCTCCCCTCCATATATTTGTATGTATAATAATCTGCATAGGTGAGACTAAGACCCCAATGTAGCCACTAGTTTACAAGTTTTCCAAGGTGCTAACTTCCACACTGGTGTCACTATCAAAAACATATATTTAAATAACACTCTGAGGTATTTGACACTTGTATTATACAAGCAGAATAAATCAAAGGGCTGAGATGTCCATATATCTGTCTGTCCATCCATTCATCCATCCCTCTCCCTCCAGGCTACATTTATTTAATGCCTCCTCTCTGCTAGGCCCAGTTATAGCCTGTGATTCTCCCAATGCTGAAAGGATAAGCCCATTTTATTGAACTGAGTCTAGGGGGATTCAAAAAAATTTGCACATGGTCAGGTGAGAGATGACATTCAAACTGTGACATCTAAGACCATTACAATGAGCAATTCTGCCCAGAAAGTTTTCACTCTTTGGTAGAGACTATTTTAGGTGTAATTGTGGTTAATTTGTTCTTAATTTCAAGTTAATATTCCCATTATGACACTAATTATTTGGATGCTTTGGCAAAAGTACTTGAAGGACCACATTATACAAATTAATTACATAGACAGACACAACCTCAGAATGTAGACTGCCCTACTTCGTAATAATATAAAAGCCTTAAAGTCTGCTGGGCAGGATCCTTCATGGCTATGCTCATTCATATTTTCTCTCCCTGAGATTACTGTTTTCCCCATCAAGAAAGTGGTGAGACTTTTAGGATTTTCCTATATTTTGTAAAAACTTGTGGCAGATCAGGCTGTGTGTCTAGAAGGAAGGGCTGGAGAAGGAGGGGGACGCTAAGGGTAATTAAAAAAAAAAAAAAAGCAAAACCAAAAAGCAAGAGAAGCTTCCCTTTAGCCTGGGGAGAGGCCTCTGGTCAGTGAGTCACACAAATGATTGGTGTAGGACTCGCTCCTGCGCATGGCAGTCCCTGGAGAGTTGGCCAGATTTCCAGGAGATGGCTTTGTGAGGCCCGTCGAGATTGTTTCTGTGCAAGACTCTGGAAACAGGGCACCATCCCTGATGAGAGTACAGGACAGGGAAGTCTCCATGATGTCTGTAGACCAAACTTGCCAGCCCAGGGCAAGGCCTTACTGTCGGGATGCAGGTGATTACAGAAAGTGCACTCCTTGTACTGGTGTTTTCTCCAGAAAACATTTAGAATGAAGAATTTTTGCTACTTCTCTTTTGCCTCTTGAATCAAAGCTAAATTTCTTGGGATGGCTTGCAGATCTTTCTCCTCTTCCAAGTGAGTCTTTTTGTTATTATTATTTTTTTTTGTATTTTTTGTTTTTTTTTTTTGCTCATTTCGGTACTGAGGATAGAGCCCAGCTCCTCACACACACTAGGCAAGCACTCTACCCCTGAGCTGCATCCCCAGCCTTCCAAACCAGTCTTTATTTCCAGTGGAATCCCCCCTGCTCTTTGTAAACTCTGGACTATTGGCAGATTTCTCTGCCCACTCTCCTTCCTCTGAGCCTTTGCCCATACTGTTCCCTCTGCTCACAGAGATCTTCCCTATTTTTGAAGATGTTCCTCTTCTCTTCTCTTCTCTCCTCTCCTCTCCTCTCCTCTCCTCTCCTCTCCTCTCCTCTCCTCTCCTCCTCTCCTATCCTCTCCTCTCCTCTTCTCTATTCCCCTTCCTTCCTTTCCTTCTTTCTTCTTTTTTGTTTGTTTTGTAGTACTGGGAGGCTGAACCTAGGGCTTTGTGCAACCTTTTGGCACACGCACTACCACTGAGCTACCTCCCTCTTTTATTATTTTTTATGTTGAGATAGGGTCTTGCTAAGTTACGAAGGCTGCCTCTGGCCTCCAACCTGCAAATCTCCTGTCTCCACCTCCTGAGTTGCTGGGATTACAGGTGTGCACCACTATGACTGGCCTCACATATTCCTCTTTCAAGGGCTTGGAGAAGCCTTCCTATACCCTCCTCCCCCAGTGCACATGCACGTGCACACACACACTCACATATGCACCAATTGTGGAATTAATTACCTTTGTGTTCCATGGCATTTGCCATTGGATCAAAGGGATTTAGGGTCCATCATTCCAGGTGGCTCTGAGCACCTTCAGGTCTGTGTCAGAGTCATCTCTGGTGCCCCAGGACCAAGCACAGTGTCTGGCACACAGATGGTGATCCGGAGAGTGTTTGAGGGCTGAATGTCAGAGCATGAGTGAAAGTCCTGGAGGACGTGAGGAGTGTAGGAAGGTACAGCACATACCCATGCTTGGAGCCCAATGCCTGCCACAGATGGATGGCACAGAGTAGGGCACCTTTCTGACCGGAAGAGCAGAGTCCCATAAAAAACAGCACCACCTGGCTGAGGTCACCCTGGCAGGAAAGCCATTTGAATATCTTCAGTCATCAGATTTAAGTAATCATTGCACGCTTTTATGTTATACTCCTTACTGATTTTTATGGCTCTTCTTTGAGACTCTTATAAGCAAAGAAGTGGGTCTTAACTAAGCAAACTACCCAGCATATGGTCTGGATCATTTCACAAGTTGTACTTTAGTATCAATATCTCCATTTTATAGATGAGCCAATCCAGGCTCACAGAGGTTAAGTAGGTTTGCTCATATCCTTCTTGTGAGTAGGGGCCAGGTGCAAACTCAGGTTGTGCTTTGTCCCTCAGGCACCAGTGCCAATGCGTCACTGGGAAGCAGGATCCTCCATCAGGATGACTTGAGGGGTTTGTGTACAAAGACACTAATTACAAAGCAGGGTGGGAGTAGAGGGGAATAAGAAGGGAACCTGGGGCTGACAGTGGCAAAGAAACCTAGGAGGAGTGTCATGGTATGAATATAAACTGTCCCCCAGCCAGGTGCCGTTGCACACGCCTGTAATGCCAGTGGCTCAGGAGGCGGAGGTGGGAGTTCAAGACCAGAGGCAATCTGCATAATTTAGTGAGACCCTGTCTCAAAAAGTAAAAAAAAAAAAAAAAAAAAAAAAAAAAAAAAAAAAAAAAAAAAAAAAAAAAAAAAAAAAAAAAAAAAAAAAAAAAAAAAAAAAAAAATGGCTGGGGGTGCAGCTCAGTGGTCCAGCACTTGCAAAGCATGCAGGTGTGAGGCCCTAGGGTTCAATTCCCAGTACGGCAAAAAAAAAAAAAAAAAAAAAAAAAAAGTGCCCTCCAAAGACCTCGTGCTTTAATGTTGGTCCCCAGTTGGTGGTGCTGTGTGTGGATACTATAGGACTTTGGAAGGTGGGTCTTAGCTTTGCAGAATGATATGGAGGCAGGCCTTTGGAGGTTTTTACCCAGGCCTCAAGTCTCAGGTCGCTCTGTCTGTTCCTGGTCCACCAGGCCGTAAGGTTGTCCAACACACGCTCTGCCTCCAGGGCCATCATGCCCACCCTGCCACCATTATGAACTGATTTTTCTGTCATCTCCCAATACATCTTTTTCTCCATGTATTTGTTTTGGTTGGTTTTTTTGCTCAAGCAATAAGAATTGACTAATACAAGGAGCGACCATGGTGAGGCAGTCTCACTTAAGCCCGGCCACAGTAACCTCATGCTGCTCTTTCCTCCCAGACTCTGGGGCTCCCTGTGGACTCGACTTGGGAGACTGTGGCTGAGGTCCATAGGCCTCTGCTCCCCTGGAAAACAGCAGGGAGGAGCAGAAGGAAAAATGAATCCAGAAGGGCCATAAGAACAGCCGTACCCCAGCAGCTTCTCCCATAGGAGTGGAGACACCCTAGGGCCCAATGGCTCCCATGGGATATCCTTACAAAACTCCAAGGACCCAGGGGCTCTAACTACAGGCCACACACCCGCCATGCCTGGCTGGTACTTGGCTAGGGAAGCCTCACACCTCCAATATGGCTGCAGGTCTGCCCAAGACCAGGGCTGGAGGGCATGGGCCCTTCCTTCCTGTTTAGAGTGGTCACTGTGGGGGAGTCCTGGGGGCCTTGTGGGACCCATCTCTTCTAGGCGTCTGACTTTCTTTGTGTGAGAAGAGCAGCAGAGGGCAAGCCCAGCTCTCCTGTTTTGTCCTCACCCCTAGCTCCCCACATCCATCCCATCTGGGAAGCGAAGGGAAGGGCTGTCTTCCCATCAATTTCTCCCCTGCTTGCCTCCCTCACCTTTTCTCCTTCTTAATCTCCCCATAGCTCCTAAAAGGATTAATTAGAAAGATGTGAGCAGGGGTTGGAACGTCAGAAAACAATCGTCACTTTCCTATCTGACCTCTCTCACCAGCTGCAGAATTAACAAATTGAATGTCCTCAGCAGACAGGGGTGGCACATGATACAGAGTTCATTACGTGCCTCGCCCAGGCCTGTGTGTGGAGCCCCGTTTAAACAACTCTTGCTGATTAAATTCCTCCCAGGCATTCCCGCCAGATGCTGTTAGAAAATACTCACATCCTAGAGATTTTTAATTTTTTTTAAACATGTGCCAATTATTTGCCTGCTATCTGCAGGTGCTGGCAAGCATCACAGGCCAGCCTGGCCGGGCTGTCTACAGGCTTATCCACTCGGCGCCTGCCTGGGGGGCTCACATCGTCAGGAATGGGATCCTGGGCTCTGCTCTGGGCTGTCAAAGCTCCCCAGCCACGCCGCCTGGCTGGCCTTCCCTGCCCCCAGCCCTGGCCCCAGCGCCTCACCTTCTGAAGCTCACAGCTCTGTCGACTGTTTCAAGGTGACAACACAGACCCCGGTGACCCACTAGAAGTGGGGCCCGAAGGGGTAGGCATGCGATCATGCCTGGGTTGGAGCCAGCTGCCTCCCAGCCAGGCTGGGCTTCAGCTCTAAGCCAAACAGGGACATATAATTGCCACCTCTGTGAACAAGGGAATGACGCTTGGTACTTGCTCACAGCCCTGCTTAACCTAAGTCCCAGAATGCACCTCTCATGCTCCCACTTCAGCAGTGGTGTTTACTCAGGTTATTCCTCGACTGATGTTTAATTAAAACCAACGAGTTCTTAGCAGCTTAATAGATTCCAATTAACTACAGAAAGCAATGGTTCAAAATACAAGCTATACAATGTTTATCAGTACTTATATTCTGTAATGAAGGTAATAGACTAGTCTGGTCAATGATAAACTCAGCACTGTGTTCAACTCTCTAACCCAACCTCTCCCCTCACCCCTTCAGGCTTGTTGTCAGGTGCCATTGAGTCAGGTCCAATGCACACAAGCAACCCTATGTAAGACACAACCAAACACTCCCCAACACTGTGCCAGGCATATGATCATTTTTATGTTTAAGCCTGTTGTTGCAGCCACTGTGTCAATCTATCTAGTTGAGGGTCTCCGTTTTTTTCACTGATGTGCCACTTTCCCAAACATGATGTCCTTCTCTAGGGATTTGTCCCTTCTGACATGTCCAAAATACATAAGAAAGGATGGCTAGACTGTGTTTTACATATTTTAGACGTGTAGTTAGGAGAGACTAATCCCTGGAGAAGGACATCACGTTTGGGAGAGTGGCATGTCAATGAAAGAAAGGAAAACCCTCCACTAGATGGGTTGACACAGTGTGTGCCACAAGGGGCTTAAACATAAATAAGAATGTGTGCCTGACACGGAATCAGGGAGTGTTTCGTTCTGCTGTATATAGGGTCACTATGAGTTGGACCCAACTCAATGGCACTTAATAACAAGCCATCCTAGCTTCCAAAGAGCACTCTGGTTACACTCCTTCTAGGACAGATCTATTGGTTCTTTTGTCAGTCCATGGTATATTCAATATTCATTTCTAGCACCATAATTCACAAGCATCAGTTCTTCTCCTATCTCCCTTATTCAACATCCAGCTTTCACATGCATATGATACAATTGAAAATACCGTGGCATGAGTCAGGTGCACCTTTGTCTTCCATGTGAGGTCTATTTCCCTCGTGCTTAGGAATGGTGATTATGTCCCATCATTAGCAATCCCTCTGTATGCCGCCTTCCCTCGTGGTTTTCTTCCTCCCTGCCCACAACTTTGGAATCCGCTTCTTGATTAGATGCTCCTCTAGTGGCCCAATGCAGATGGCCATCCCATTTCCTTGACTATAGTTGCTCCACAAGGAATGAACATTTTCTGTCCATCCCATTGGAAATGTCCTGTGTCTCCCTGGATGATAGCTGACACTGACCTGGCTGAAGGACATATCTACCTCTGCGACTTTTACCTTCATGTTCCTGCTTCCCATTAATTGAATGAACTAAGAACTCCCATGAGTTGAAGAATATAACCCAGTCGTTGGAGAGAACTGCAGGAGTGATTGCAGGAACTGAGCCTATTTATCCTGGAGAAGAGACAATTGGGGTGGAAAGGCCTGGCTTCAGGAGTCTGGCATGTACTTGTGTGGAGATATAACAGACTTGAGTCCAGATGTGGTAGAACCAGGAGCAATAAGCAGGAAGCAAAGGAAAAACATGTTTGAGTCCAAGGTAGGAAATGACTTTCTAAAGATCAGAGATACCCAGGGAAGGAACCCACTGCCCCAGGAGATAATGAATTCCCTAACACTGAATGTAGCCAACCAGACCACTTGGTGGGTCAACCCAGCCGTCATGACTGCATTAGACCTCCTTAACAATTTCCTTTAAACTTGAGATTCTATCCTTCCCCTTTTGGAAATAAGCACAATCCTTATTTATTTATTTATTTATTGTTAGGTGAGGAGTATACTGGTTCTATAGGGAAGCCAGAAGAAGTGGTAGCCCTGCTCAAAATGAGGGAGGAGAGAGAAAGAAAACAACAGAGTTTTCTAAAGTGCAGTAAGTAAGGCTCATTTACTGTAGGAACGCTGTTGTATATACAGTGATAATCTAAAAATGAACATTATGTTAGAACCCTGTACAATCATGTATGTTTGTAATGGTTCTCAGGTCTAGAAGAAAAATTAAAAATAAAATTCGCTGAAATTGGGCATGCACCTGTAGTCGCAGCATTTGAGAGGCTGAGGCAGGAGGATCATGAGTTTCAGAACAGCCTCAGTTGAATAGTAAGACCCTGTCTCAAAACAAAACAAAACAAAAAACAGTGAAATTTAACTAGGTATTATGGTGCTTAGGATGCCCCCTTTTCTCTCCAAAATGCCAACGTGCAACTCATAAAAATACAAACCAGAAATCAAGCAAAGACACTTTTAAAACATATAAGAGAAGACAGTGTGTTCAATTCTAGAGGAGGATGGTTATCATTCGTTACCACATTAATGTGAAAGGACTGAGAAATCGTTTTGGAATGCAAATTCTACAGTTAGAAGAGCCTTGGTTTGGCCCTGGTTGCTAGAGCCACTGGAGCCTTCTCTTTCTACAAGATGTGTCCCCTACCCCCTGCCCGTCACATGGCTGCCTTCAGATTATCTTCATCTGCTAAAGAAGCTGCTTTAAAAAACAACCTATGTGTGACAGCAGACCACCATTGGCTCCCTTTAGGAGTGCATGGCTTCTAGTCTAATTAATAGCTAGTGTCCACAGCATAACACCTGCATAGTGGGGGTCCCTAGATCCACAATAGTGATTACTATGGAACAGCCAAGGGACAAGAAATAGCATAGATTTGGGAGTCAGGAAACCAGGTCCTTCACTCATTATCTTTAGGTCAGACTCTTAATTACTGGGGACCCTCATTTCCTCATGTGTTAAATAAGGACACTGGATTAGATAAAATTTAGGTCAAAAATTCTGTTACTGTAATCAAGTATAGTCTATTCAATTCCTTCAGCCAACCATTGATAAATGAATGGGATAGAATATTTTCTGTTTGTTTACTAGCTCCTTGATTGCAGAGAATAATACACTTCTCTGAAAAATCCAAGCTCATCTTCTCTTTCTCAGTTATATCAGTAGGACAGTCATTCCCAACATGGAATTTATGAAGCTCTAAAACTTGAATCTTACATATTGGTGAATATATCAATTAAGATCCAATGGTTAGATTCTGCTTATAGTGGACTGTCTATTCACTATCTTGATTTCCAGGGCTGATATATGAAGGACTGCTTGATCATATAACAACCAGTCAGTTGACATTTACTGACATCTACTGTGGGGTCCACACTGTGCTAGGAACTCATTTTGCAAACCTAGCTTTCTAGAGCACTTTCTACACATTTATTCCCATTGAGCCCTCATGACAGCCCTCCTTCCTAGAAGTGTGCTCCCACTGGAGAACAGCACAGACCACTTAGAAGGGCTGTGTTTGGAAAATCATTAGCAGGGCCTTCTTTCTGGAACTGGAGATGTCACTCTGCCCCAAGGTGTGGTTCTCCAGCTTTCTCCAGACCAAGAGGGCCCCTTGAAGGACAGCCACTTCCCAAGAGTCTAGAGTCTGCCCAAGATACAGCCTTAAGCTTCATAAGAATGACCTTGTGAGATTCCTTATCCTTCCAGCTCTGATTTGTCCAAGAGTGTCCTGAGACTAGCCTTTCAGCTAGATTTTAGCACTTTTGCCTCTGGTTTCAGCAGCAGTATCAGGGTAAAGAAATATAAGATGCTAACAGTATTTCCCAAGTCCACCCTTCGAAGAACCCAGGCTTCTTGGGAGTGATCCATGTTGAGTTCTATTTAAGTTTCACATGGAGGCCAAGTGGTGTTGAGTCTACTCCACTTTCTTTTTTCTGCACAGAGACTATCAAGTAAACTTTTGCCTCCTACAAGAGTGCTAAGCCCTTGGGAAATCAGAAAAAGAATCAGGGGATGTGGGCTTCTTCATTTATCCTTTGAAAACGTCTTTTAAACATCTTCATTGTGCTCAACAAAAATGGCTCCAAGGTGAAACAGACATAGCCTCTCTGCCTTTAGGGGAGTCCCAGTCTGGATAACAAAGTGATGAATTATAACACTATGGTGAGGCAGACACAGGTGGCCACATGCTGACATGAACAGCCCTTCCCATTTTCTGCCAACACACCTCCAGTTTTATTTCTCTTTAATGTGCTCTGCCATGATAGTTGAATTACAATTGGTCTAAATCTGTCACTGCAAGTCTGATGCCCTTTTCCAGAGACCAGCCTAGAGGTGTGTTGTGACCCTCTTCTCACCAGTGAGAATTCAGGGCAAGTCTTCTGGACAGTGGCTGATAAGGACATTTTTCCTTGATAAAAGATACCACAAGAAGGAATTTTTTTTTCTGCATCCTTTTGCTTGCAGTGCTCTTGTGTACATATGTGAAGCTTAAAATGGGAAAAGCCATTTTGTGACTCAGAAGAGAGCCACAGGCCACAACTGTGGGTGACAAAGTACAGGTTTATGTATCTGGGCCCTTGATGGCATCACTGAGCCACCAGGACAAACTTGAGACTATCTTTCATCTGGCTTCTTATTAAAAAAAACAAGCCCGTTCAGTTTGAGCCACAGGTAGAATTTTGTTACTTGCAGCCAAAACCGTGGCTCAGTGTTAAAAATGAGGAAATGGCTTCAACAACACACATGTTACTAAAGTCTTAGGGAGGCTGTAGATGGCTGAACAGAAGAGGTGACATTTGAAGTGAGACCTGAAGGATGAGTGGAAATCACCTCATGGAGAAGGTAGAGAAAGACATTTGATACAGAGGCATCAGCTTGGGCAATGGAGCTGAGACATGGAAGGCTTGTTATATTTGGACATGGAAAGACACATACTGTGGTTGGGAATTAGACTGAGAAGTTTACTGAGAGATGGTTTATTTAGTTAGAGGTTAAGGCAACTTTAACAATACCAATTGCATCAACACCACAGAAGCAGCAGTCAAGAAATCAAAAGATGCATTGCTCTGGGAAAAGCTGTTGCAAAAGATCTCTTTATAGTATTGAAAAGTAAAGATGTCACATTGAAGATGAAGGTGTTCCTGACTCATGCCATGGTATTTTCAGTCACATCATACAATTAAGCTGGATGTTGAATAAAGTAGTAGAAGAATTGATGATTTTGAATTATGGTATTGGAGATGAATATTGAATATACCATGGTCTACCAAAAGAACCAACAGATCTGTCCCAGAAGTGCAACCAGAGTGCTCCTTGGAAGCAAGGATGGCTAGACTGTGTCTTATGTATTTTGGACATGTAGTCAGGAGGGTTCAACCCCTGGAAAAGGACATCATGTTTGGGAGAGTGGCAGGTCAATGAATCAAAGGAAGACCCTCAACTAGATGGATTGGCACAGTGTCTGCAACAATAGGCTTAAACATAAAAGAGATCGTATGCCTGGCACAGAATCGAGGAGTGCTTTGTTCTGTTGTACATAGGGTCACTATGAGTTGGACCCGACTTGACAGCAACAACAAGGAGTGACTTAAAGAATGCAAAGGCTTACCCATCTCTTGTGGAATCCTCCTGAAGTGAGTTAGCCAGGCTGTCAGGGTAGGATTATTCCAGGACCCACATTCCTGTCTTTCTTGGTCTGTCATCCCCTCTGGTGTGCCTTCATCTTCATGATTCAGAGAACCTCTGTATTCCAACTTCAACGAGTCAGATGAGAAACCAAAGAAATGTGTGCTGCATGTATGATAGCCACTACCTGGAAGTGCCACCAATACACTTCATTTTTTAAGAAAATGTTTTAAAGTTTTTTTTTAATTTGAATACAACATAATGGGTTTCATAATATCATTTTCATAAAATTGAATTTTGTACTTGGCTCTAACACACTTCATTTTTGCTCACCACTGATTAGGAAGAATTTAGTTACCAGCCACTGGGAGCTTCAGAGAAGGCTGAGAACGGTAGTCACCAGATGTGCACGAACTTATCAAGCGAATCTTTGTTGCTGAGGAGACTTCAACAAAGAGAAGCACTAAAAAGCTGAGGACTGACATGATTGATGCCAATTGTAGCTCACTGTGAGGATGAAGCCTTTCATGATTAGAACTGACCAAATTTAAATGATCTGTTTCACAGTAAGTATTTCTTCACTGAAGACCTTCTACCAGATGCTGAACAGCCAGTGTCCAGATATGTTATAAATGGAACTGAGGGTAAAGCCATGGGCTGGACTAGGGGACCTTGCTATGTCTGAGATCCTTGGATCCTGCCCTTTCTAAATCTGCCTCATGGTAGTGGTGTGACATGGTGGGTCAGAAGACTGGATCTGGAGGACGGAATCCATCCCCTTGCATAAGCCAAATGAAGGTGGTACCAGAGGAACAAAGTGCAAGGAATGGTGTCATGGGTCACAGATAAGGGCAGGATTGCCAGGGATTACTGTTTTGTAGATTTAGAGGGACAGGCTTAGGAAACCAGAGGATTAATGATGACCCCAAATTTTCCAGCTTACACAACTCCAAGATGTCACCAGGTCACCAACAGAGATAGTCAGCGTGATGGGGAAAGTGAGTTTGAAGTGCCCATGGCATCATATCCATCAGGCAGCTGAAAATGCAGGTAAGGGACTGGTGAAAAGATCCAGGCTAGAGTGTGAATTTGGGAGTTGTTGCAATACATATGAGTTTTAAAATAGGAATTGGCACGGTCATCAGGAAAGAAAGCGAGGTGGTTAACCTGGGATTCACAGATTCCTGTAGGGTCCACAAGTGGGCCGTATCTGTGTGTTTTCATCATTGTTGTTGCTAAGTGCTGTGAAGTGGGGTCCAACTCATAGTAACCCTCCTAGGGTTTTCAATGGCTGATTGTTTTGGGAGTAGATTGCCATGTCCTTCTCCTGTTTTTGTGGTGCCAGGGATCAGACTATCAGAAGACCTCGTGACTTAAGAAGAAAATGTTTTTTTAAAAAAATCACAGTTCTAGAAGGACACTGCTCTGTGAGAAAGCAGAAAAGAACTTGGAGAAAGCATTTTGTAAATGCAAGAAAGCCAGAAAGATAATGTTTTGCAACTTCAGATGTTGCTCAGCAGTCCCTTGGGGACCCTTAAGAAAGCTGTCTGGGTAGATGGGAAAGGGTGCGATTCAGATCCCAAAGAGCTGAGCAATGAGTGGCTGGTGAGGACTAGGGGTGCAAAGTTTGAGCAACAGTCACAAGAAATTTACTTAAAGGAGGAAGCATTCATTGCTTTGGCTACCATAACAGCGGGCCACACTTTACCTCAGAGAAGACAAGTCTGAAGCGGGGGAAAAGAACGCTCTGGGAGGGAGCAGGGGAAGGAGGACAGACAGAATGCTTCTTGGAGGCAGTGGGCCAAGCCAACTGAAGGTATAGTGGGTGTGCATGTGGGAGGGAACTGAGACAGGGCTCGATTAAAGCCAGGACGGGCACACAAGAAGCAGCGAGAGAACACTGGCATGGTGAACTAAGCAGCTGCCCAGGACACTTAAGGCAAGCTTAAGGCAAGCGGTCTTGACCTCACCTGCCAAAGTCAGAGGATCCGAGGTGCACATGTTTGGAACTTTTGGGGTGTGGGGTTTGATGAGTGCAAAAGTATAAACATCTGTGGAACCGAAGTGAGGGGCCCCCACCTCTGCCACGGAACAGGTGGTGCACCCATGGGGTGCATTGTGCAAGACTTGCCCTCGGCGGGGCTGAGCAGGTCCCTCATCCGTGCTGATTGGAGGGTGCAACGCACAGGTGCGTTTCTGCTGCCACACTGCCAAGGCGTCGCTTTGGCCCAGACATTTGTAGGGCTTCCACACCAGTTCCCCATACCTCTGCCCCTGATGTGATTAGCTGAGACCTGTGCCTTTAAGGAGTGCCCCCTTCCTCAGCCCTTCCCCCTCCAATTACAGCACTAATTTCAGTAATGGAGCATTAATAGAGTAATGGGTGAGTGAGGCTGGCCTGGAGGAACTGTGGAGCTCAGCACAAATTGAGTAAATAAACCATATATTAGATTTCTAAACAATACTTTTAGTCTAGTCTCCAGGGAAAGAGAGTCGTCAAGACTTACTTAAGTCATCTCTGCAAAGTGTATGTAAAAGAAGTCTCCCTTCACAGCTGGTTGTTTGTAGAAGCAGAAAATATTTCTCCCTGTCTTCTACAATCCCTCTCTTCAGGGATGGAAGAGAGAAGGTAGCTGCTGCTCTCACATTTTCCCTTTTCTCAGGATTTTCTGATTTCTCTTACTCTGACAGATGTACCTGACTTGGGGATCTCCAATGACGTGCCCCATTTTGGGGACCCCACAGAGCGTGGAGGGCATTGGTGTATGTCCTGGAGGAGATGGCACCCAAAACAGATTGGGAACGAATGGGAACTGGGGCAAGTGCAGGGGCCAGAAAAGGGAGGAACTTGGTGGAAAAGAGGGAAAATTATTAGCAGATGAGGTTATTATGAGGAGAATTATGCCATTGCTGCCATTACTTGGCAATGTTTTAATAGGGATCCCTTAAGACATCCCTTAAGAAGACCAAAGAATAAAGTCATGTTGCAATAAGGACTGCAACTCTACTACTTTGCTGGGTAATGGAAAGAACAAAGGTCTATGTGTCCAAAGTGCAAGGAAGTGGTCTCAGCTGCATTATTTTAGTAGCTCTAGGATCTTAGAGCTTGCAGCTGTAGCCCTGTGGCATCTGATCCTGTCAGATCTTGGAAGCTAAGCAGGGTCGGGCCTGGTTAGTACCTGGATGGGAGACTGCCTGGGAACACCAGAAGCTGTAGGCTTGGGAGAAGGACCTGGCAACCCCCTCCCAAAAATCAACCTGCCATTGAAAACCCTATGCACGGCAGAGAAGCACTGACAATAGTGTTTCCCCTGTTGTACAGAGGGTTGCTATGAGTCGGATACCCACTCCACGGTACCTAACAACAAAGGATCTTAGACATATAACATAACTTCCCCGTGCCTCAGTTTTCTTGTCTGTAGAGTGCTTGATTGCCAGGACTAGGTTGCCAGGACTATTATGAAGGATAAAGGGGATTCCGTGCTCATTGGGCAGAGTCCTGACTGGTTGCTTGGCAAGTGCATCTCTGTGGTTCTGCAGTCCCTGCAGGCCAACTCTGGCTGCTGAGAACTAGCAGAAGGTTACTACATG
This sequence comes from Pedetes capensis, assembly GCA_007922755.1. Taxonomy (NCBI): domain Eukaryota; kingdom Metazoa; phylum Chordata; class Mammalia; order Rodentia; family Pedetidae; genus Pedetes; species Pedetes capensis. Next base: position 24,675 of record VMDO01020591.1, read on the forward strand.
TGGTGAGGTCTGGCCAGTGGTGGGAAGCCCTTGTACTATTAGTTTAGGGCCATGGAATGCTAACATCTTCTTCACCTGATCCATATCCATGGTGGGTGACACTCTGGAACTGTGAGATAGGTTTTCAGCATGCTTGCTAAAATTGGACCTGACTTCATTTCCTCCTCTCACCTAAGCAAGCCATGAATGTGAATTGAGGGCCCAGGCTCCAAGTACCTGAGAAGAGCTCCCTCTGCTCCATTGAGGGCCCACAGACTGCAGAGGGCTTGTTCATAGGGCAGTGCACAGTGGCTATGGAGAATCCTTAAGTGATAATAAGCCATTAATAGCCCATGGCTGCTTCTGCTTGCCTTCCACATATTATGAATATTATACTTGCTAGGTCTGCAGCCATAGCATCCTGGCATCCAATCCAGCCTGATTTCGGAAGCTAATCAGAATTAGTCTGGTTAGTCCTTGGCTGGGAGATCACGAGAATACCAGGTGCCACAGTCTAGAGAGAAGGACCTGGCAACCCACTTCCAAAATAATCTACCATTGAAAACCCATGTGAATAACAGAGAAGCACTGACACAGAGCTGGGCATGGCACAGTGTTGGGGAATGTTTCATCTGTTGTACATAGGGTTGCTATGAGTCAGACTCGACTGGCAGGCACCTAACAAAAACAACATACTTGTTAGAGATCAACCACCAAAGGGAAATTCCCCATGGAGCTCTGGCCCACATAAAGTCGGGAAGGGGAGGCAAAAAACAGTAGGAAGGAAGCAAGGTGGATTCTGGTACCTTTTTGATCTTAGTGATTAAGAGATTGGGTTCTGGATTCCAACTTGGCTTTGAATCCTTGTTTTGGCACCCTGAGTGAATTTCCTCTCACCTCTGAGCAACAGTTTCCTATATACTTGTGTGTGGGATGCCTTTCTTAAAGGACTACGGTGAAGATTCAGTGACAAATACAGAAGTGAACATAACTTTCACACAGCTGTCATTTTTTTTTTTTTTTTTTTTTTTGGTCTCTTGGAGCTATCTAAAGGCCAGTTATGTTTCCCCTCCAATGCCAGCATCTACATGACTAGAGAAAAGAGGAGAAAGGAGGAGAGGGAAGAACAGAGAAGACAGGGAGTGTTTCCATTTGCTTCTGTAGATTTCTAGTAATCTCTCATGGCCTTTGTAGACCTTACTGCCAAGTTCCTAGTTGGAGAGGTTCTGAGTTCTTATCTGGATTCTTAAACCACAGTATCTGATATAGGGAATGTTGATGAAATTAGATCTGTCCCCTGTCCCCATTCCATGCCTTTTCCACCAGTACCTCTTTCTGAGACAATCATTTAAGCAGATGGCCATCTTGTAAACAGAGAAGGGAAATGGTCATCACTCAACTAGCATGAAAGATTGCTTTTTGAGATGCTGGCGCCCAGGGAAGCCAACACGACACATTCCCAAGATACCTTGTACCTTGACAGCTGCTGGGTGGAAGCCACCTCTGGGGCTTCCGTGAGGGCTGGAGGACCTGGCCTTGTCTGAGAGAGAACTATAGTGAGTTCACCCTGAGGGAATTCAGGATGCCTTAAACATGCAGACAAGGCACCAGAGGAAGTAAAAGGGCTGGAAAAACAGAAGTAAAGGTGAAAATTAAAAGTGAAAGAGGAGAGGCTGGGGTCTAAACTTTTAGTTGGCATCCTGACCTGTTTCTAGTATTAGTATTACAAACTCTGTGACCTTAAATGAGTTACCTCACCATTCTGAGTTTGTTTTCTCTTCAGCACAATGAAATAGTTGGATCTTTTAGATCAGATAACCTATGTTTTGCATGTAAATAAGTTAGGTTTTAAGCAGTGGAGAAATGAACTTGAGTCTTGTGTCTGTTAAAGACTGAACATGCCGTAAGATTCTACATCCAACCTGGCCTTGGGTCTTTTCAGTCTTCCCAGTTGCTATTTGTCACCTGAAAGCATAGACTCATGTTACTGAAGGATGGATATTGTGTTACCTACTGGTGCTGTAATAAATACCTCAGACAGGCAACTTATAAAAAGTTTTATTTCAACTCATACTTTGTGGGTTTGCAGTCTGTAAGAGATTGGTCTCATGGTTTCTGGCCCTTACTGAGAACATCATGTTAGGAATACGTGGTGGAGAAAAACCACTCACCTCATGGTCAGGAAGCAAAGGAGAAGAAGAAAATGAGCTAAGGGTCCCAGAGTGTCCTTTGAGGGCACACCTCCAATGACCTAAAGACCTCCTACTAGGCCCCACCCCTTCAAGTTCTACCTCACAATAGTACTAAGCTAGAAACCAAGCCTTTACCACATAGGCCTTTGGGGGACATTCCAGACCCAAAATACACCATACATCAAACTGTTTTCTTTTTAGTGGATGGATTAGATGGGGCTCCCAGCAGGCTAGTGACTCAGAGATCCTTGGGCATAAAAATAATCATGACCTTAGAAGATGATACTTTGCTACATATTTTACTTTATATTTTAAAAATTCTAAATATGCATGCTATTTTCCTCCTTTGCAAAACAATACAACCGGAAGATACTTGCTCAAATTGGGTTCTTAGTGAGTAATAAGACCTATAAAATAGAAAATACATACAATAAATTACAAGTGATACATATCATGGAAGTTTGGGGTGTTAATGTTTCTCCTAAATTTGCCTTTATAGAATCAAAATGTCTTGTTAACCCAACCTAGAATGTTATACACAATTGTTATTCTCCACAATCAATTATATATAAATTGACTTTGACAATTTTCATAAATTATTTTGGAACTTTGAGGAGCAGGTACAAAAAGCATTCTTTTAGAGATACCACACATTCAAATTCTGTAAGGTGTCTTTCCATTTAGGAGAGAAGGAAAACACATTTCTAGTCATGCCCTCTGGCTATCAGTTTCAGATTCCAATCACACCTCTACTCAGAGGCTTAGAAGATAGGAAGACATTTAATAACTATCAAATTGGTTAGAATCTGAAACAAATTGACACCTACAGGAAGAAGACCTTTTAAGTAATGTTAATATTAATGTGGCAAAGAATAGAAAGTCACTCTTTGTGCTTATGACCCCTGTGATGATTTGAGGTGGTTTTCCAGGCTCTTTGGAATGTTGTTTGAAAACCTCTAGCACAGACACTGTCTGAGGCTCCTCCCAACATGAATATGTATCAAGGTCTGCAGGATAAAACCTTAAGTAACCTGAGGAGATGTCCATATTTCCAAATTGTGGTGCAGTGGGCTTTGTACAAGAATGGCAAGTTGGAAGAGAAGGCCATCACCACAGAACACAGGCTCTTCTGAGCAGGCCCCTCAACTCCAGCTGGGATCCCAGAAACTATTGTAATGCTGTGCCAAAGGTCTCAGAGGGTCAGCTCAGACTCCTCACTGAACTCTCCTTCCCATGGGCTTCTTCTTCTGGCTGATGGCCCTAGTTCCATTCAGTAGCTCCACACCTGTTCCTGCCCAGCCCTTCAGAGTTGGATGCCAGCTGTGTCATTTCCATTTGATCCTTGGTTGTTGACTTTCTGTGTGTTTCTCAATCTGCTTCTCAGGAAAATCCCACAAGTGCCATCCACAAACACAACCTTACCCCACCCCTCAATAATCCAGCCTCTGCCATGGGTCAATAGAGAGGAGAGAAAAGGGTGAAGTGGGAAGGGAGAGGCATACAGATGCACAAAAATAGAGGAAGATATTATTTTTGACATTTAAAAGCAATAGGTTCCATCATATTCTTAAATGATGGCTAAAATTCATTCTTGGTTGACTCCTATATTAGCCCATTTATTGTTACTATAATGAAATACTTGGGGCAGACTACTTTATAAAGAAAAGATGTTTGTTTTAACTCCTGGTTCTGAAGGTACAAGGTCTAGGGGCTGCATCTGGTGGCCTTTTGCTGGCAGAGTCCTGTGGGGGGATATCACATAGCAAGAAAAAGGAAGTACACATGTTTATGTGTGTCCTGTCTTATCTCTCTCCTTCTTATAAAGCCAACAGTAAACAATCATGGGTGCTCCACCCTAATGACTTTCTCTAATTCTAGTCACTTTTCAAAGGCCCCACACTAAACACAATAGTCAGATTAACTTTCCAGCCTCTTAATACCTCACAACAAGGACTAAATTTCAACAAATGAAACTCAAGTCACATTCAGCCCATAGCAACTCCAGACAAAGAGACTAAGAGAATACAGAGTGGAAATTAAAAATCTGCACTTTGTATTCAGGTGGTCAAGTTTCAAATCTGGCTCAGGTGCTTATTAACTTTATGGCCTAGAGTAGGCTGTTCACCTCTCCAAGCTTCAGTTTTCTCCTCTCATAGTGGGAAACAGTAATCCCTACCTAACCTAGCTCTCTTGTGTATTAAGTGAGATGAAGTAAGACTCAAGACTGGCACATGGAAGAGAACCAGGGAATGTTCTTTTCCTTCTCTTCATTAGAGCAGTATCAAGAGATGGTATCCTTATTGAACTTCTAATCATTGTAGAGGAAACAGCAATAACAAACCTTCATTGCCACTAAATATGTTGACCATTCAAGGCCTGATTATATGCAGGAGCCAGTGGTTTGGAATACCTCATTAGTCTGACTTAAACTTTTTAGAGCTTCCCAGATTACAGTAACTTAACTGGCTCAATGTGTCCAATGGTGGGCCTCCTTTCTGGTGACAAAAGCTCAGAGCTTTGCCCATGAGGTCAAACCCTACCACGGTGCATGTGTTGGCACAAAGTTGCATATGGTGTCCTGATTGGTGGTGACTTTTTGATTTCTTATTATGGAAACTATCAAGCACAGACAATAGTCACAGAATCGTATAACAAACCCCATATACTCATGACCCAGCCAGTCTCATTTCATCTATGTTTTTATCCACCTTCCCCTCTCATCAAAATATTTTAAAACAAACCTCAAACTTCATTATTCATATTATTATATGAATATTTAAATATGTAAATCTAAACGAGAACTACTTTCCAAACATAGCCATAGTAGTATTTTGCCTACAAAAATTATTACAATAATTTCTTAATACCATCCAATATGTAGTTAGTTCTCCCTCTCCCTCTCCTTCCCTCCCTGAGACCTGTATGTATGTATGTATGTATGTACGTATGTATGTATGTTGTTGTTGTTGTTGTTGTTGTTGTTGTTAGGTGCCTTCGAGTCAGATCCGACTCATAGTGACCATTCTATGTACAACAGAATGCAACACTCTCTGACATTGTGCCATGCCTGGCACTATCTCAGGGCTTCTCTGCTGTCCATAGGGTTTTCAATGGCTGGTCAAGATTGTTTCAGGTGTGGTCTGCCAGGTTCTTCTGCCATTTTTGCAGTGCTGGAAATGGAATCCTGAGCCTCAGAGAGCACAGGGCAGCACTCTACCAACTGAGCTAAACTGCAGACCACACCAATATAGATAGTTTGTTCAAATCAGGAGCCAAATAAGCTCCACACATTGTAATAGGTTGATTTTTCACGTAGGTTGATTAAAAAAACTATTTTTAGAGAAGTTTTATGTTTAGAGCAAAATTGAGTAGAATGTACAGAAAGTTTCCATGTACCCACTGCTCCTACACATTCACAGCCTCCCCTATTATCGAGATCCCTCACCAGAGTGGGACATTTGTTACAATCAGTGAAGCTACATCAACACATCATTATCACCCAAAGTCCATGGCTGGCATTAGGGTTCACTTTTGTTTGAACACAAAAACATGTTCTATGGGTTTTGACAAATGTCTAATGACATCTGTAGTACCATGCAGAACAGTTCCACTGCCTTAATCCTCTGTGCTAGGCTCAACCATTCTTCCCTCTCCTATAACCCCTGGCAAACATTGATCTTTTCACTGTCTCCATAATTTTGTCTTTTCCAGAATGTCATATGGTTGGAGCCAAACAGTAAGCAACCTTTTCAGATTGGCATCTTTCATTTAATACTCTTTTCATGGCTTTTGATTTGATCCTTGCAGATGCTGCTGGCTCCCTTGACAATCAGTACAAGAAGAAGTTCTAAGGTTATCCTGTGCATTTCTTGCCCTAGGCATGAAATCAGCCTTTTCTAAGAGCCCTGGTTACTCTCAGAGGAGGGCAGCTGCCTAATGCACTATGTTCTACAATGCCAACAAGAATGCAAGCCCAGAAAATTATCTAAACATAGAATTTTATTGGAGTTGTGAGATGTTTTGCATCTGAGGCAACGTAGGTTATTATGATCTTCTGAGAGACATTCTCAACCTTGGCCATAAGAATGGGCCTCTGTTATGATGTACTTGTCAATATTTTTCAGATACACATGACCATCTGGGCCTCTTTTTATCATAATATTATGAGTGTAGTAATTGCACTCTTTTATGTACCAAGCATTGGGCACATGTGTGTGTGTGTGCGCATGTGTGTGTTTGTGTGCAGTGATGGAGATGATGTAAGCATGCTAAGCAAGTGCTCTCTCACTGAGCTACACCCCTAGCCCTCTGGCATGCCTTTTTATCCTCCCACAAACACCATGGGTTAAGTATTATTACTGGTTTTCCCTCTTTACAGATGAAGAAACCAAGACTCAGAGATGAAGTATCTCACTCAAGGTTATAGAGCATGAATGAGCCATCCTGGGTTCTTAAACTGGAGAGAAAGAACCATGGCAATAACTCTTAGTGACAAAACTAGTGTGATCTGGCATGAAATGACTGTAGGGAATTCTGTCCTTATTTGTTGCTAAGACATGGTGGCAGCAGAGGCAGGAGGAACATAATGCAGAATCATATTTCTAACCATCCATGGCAGGTTGTCCTAGCCATTTCTTTGGCCCAGGAACTTACTTGGGCTTGACTTTTAGCCAGTTTGGACCTCCAAAGGTGGAAAAGGGAAGGAAAGGGGGAGTGGGCATGGGAGAAGAGGGTACACCAGGCTTTCTCCGGCAGAAGGGTCATGTGTTAATTTAATTGGTGGCTGCTGTCCTAGGGGAGCCTATGGCAGTGTCCGGTGGCATTCATTGAACCTGGGAAACAGACAAACCACACCTGTGTGTATCCCTTAGTCTCTGAAACCAGCACTTTTTTCCTTAATGCCCTTTTGATGTGTTACAAAATCCTAATTAGGGCAGTTCAATAAATCACCCCCTTAGGCATTGACACTTGATACTGATTTGCGGAGCCCTGGAGGGCATTAACCAATTGTTGGGAATTTGTTGTGACTTCTTCAAAGACTCATGTAGGGATCTTAGTCCCACGTGAGGCCCCTGATGCCAGATTCTGACCCCAAATGTATGTCCCCAAAGGTTGGTTTCAGATATTCCATGACTAATAATATGCTCCCCAGGCTTTCAGTGGATTTGGCTATCATTTGTCTAACACTCCAGGATCCACAGAGATATGTAAGTGTTAAGTACTGGCCTTATGGCTCCAAGTTTCCTGTGGTTACTGCTCAGCCTTCAGGATTAATTTGGGGCCTATCTCTTTGGAAAGTCAACTGTCCTGTGCAATCCTCATTCATAATTTCCTGCTACATTTGGCAAGATGCCAAGACTCTCATTCTCTGTCTACTAGGCTGAAAGGGTGGGGGGAAGCAGGAGTAGAGAATGATGAAGGAAGGAAGGGAATTAGGAATGTCTTATCTTCAGAGAGTTAGGCCATTCCTTCTCTGTGTAGGATAAGAATAGCAAGATTCAGCCCCACTGGCATCCTGCATATTCAGACTGGCATTGCTCAGCACAAGAAGGATGTGACACATTTGGAACCAGACATTATGGTTTGGAACCATCTGTTATGGGCATCGGAACTAACACCTGGCAAAGTAAACTGATAATACTAACATTTTTTAAAGCCTTTTATAAATACTAAGCCATGTTCTCCTAACTTTCTTATTTTTAAAAAATTTTTATTAGTATTTCTCCCCCCCCACTTTTTGCTATACTTGGGGTTGAACCCAGGGCCTCATGCTTACATGCTTTGCAAGTGCTGTACCACTGAGGTGCAACCCCAGAACTTTTTTTTTTCTTTTTTTCTTTTTTCTTTTCTTTTTTTTTTTTTTTTACTTTTTGAGACAGGGCTTCACTAAATTATGCAGATTGCCTCTTGTCTTGAATTTTCGATCCTCCTGCCTCTGCCTCCCAAGTCTCTGGGATTACAGGCATCCACCACGGTGCCAGGCTATTAGTAATTTTTAATAGACAACTCAGTGGGTATCATTATGACATTTCCATGCATGTATTTCATTGTACATTGCTCAAATTAATATCTCCCTTGTCCTCATGCTGCTAACTTTAAAGAAAGTTGTTTCATTTAAACTTCCCTATAACCCTATTTGCCTCCAGCCTTAGCCCTGTGGCATCTGATCCCTTCAGATCTCAAAAGCTAAGCAGGGTTGGGCCTGGTTAGTACTTGGGTGGGAGACCACCTGAGAACACCAAGTCCTGTAGGCTTTGGAGAAGGACCTGGCAACTCATTCCCAAAAAACAGTCAGCCATTGAAAACCCTATGAATAGGAGAGAAGCACTAACAATACTATTTCACCTGTTGTAGTTAGGGTCACTATAAGTCAGACACCAACTCAACAGACCTAACAACAACAACATAACCCCTATGTGATATCTTTATGGAGTAGGAAGCATTATATTTACACTTTACAGAGGATGACACTAAGACCAGACAGGTCAGCCTCCACTCCTCCATCCCCTGCATATCATACCTAACTAGCAGGAGGCTGATGTATTCTCTGAATTATGAAAGATACAAGTTGGAGGAGCAGTTCCAACCTGCCCCAGGCAGGACAGCTCAAATGTGATGGCTCTCTGTTGAGCCCTGTCCTGCAATGGACACCACACAATCCCCAAGGACCAGTTTAGAGAACTCATTCAACAAAATCCAGCGAAATAAAGAGATGTAGAGTGAAATTATTCCTCCATAGGGAAAAACCAGCATCTATTCAAACTTGTACTTCAAAGTAGATGGCTTTTGAATCTTAGAACTCTTAATTCCAGTTATCCAGGTATTCCTACATTCCATATCCTGGCTGATCATGTATACTCATGTGTCTCTTCATCATGCCTCACACGTAGAGAGTTTAGTTTCACTTTGTCATCACGTGTTGCTTTGGCTTTGGTCCTCCCATCCTGCTTACTACACCTCTATTAGGCAGCTACATATCTGTCAGGCCCTGAACTAGATACTGAGGGAACAGACAATGGTTCTCTCCATTGATGTGAACCTGGCTCAGACTGAACTGGGTCCAGCACAGTGTAATGCTTAAAGCAAAGTCCTGGGCCACATTTTCCAGGTCCAACCCACAGCTCTGCCAAGGATTTTAGGCTTTTTGAGTCTTGGTAGTGGTTCCCTTATCAGTAAAATACAGAAATAATAAGACCTACTTAACTAGAAATAACCACAACTAAATGAGATAATTCATGTACAGACTTGTCCTAGGCCTGAGGGTGTTGTAAGCTCAAATACATATAAGCTGTATTCTTTTCTGACTTTTTTGGGCTTACCTTATTTTCATGACAGCCAGAGTTTCCTGATTTGTTTAGTGGCCCTGGCTATTGAATCTGTTTCATTGCTGATCATTGGCCAAAATGACCTCAGTTTTAAACTGGTTGTGGGATATGAGACTGCAATAGCTCACATCTCCCTCTCACCAGCTAATGCACACCATGGTGCAGCCAGACTGGGCTCTTTTGCACCCAGATGCTGTTTGTACTTGGGCTCCGTCCACTGCCCATGCTAGTCAAGCACCACAGCTGTCTTCACCTCTAATAAAGTATTTGCAGCTTTCTTCAGGATTGGTGAAATATTTTTACATCAGCCAGAATCATTTTGTTAAATCTGTGATTTCCCTTTCAAAATAGAAAGATTACCCCCCCTTTTTTTGGCGGTACTGGAGGTTGAACCCAGGGCCTTGCGCTTGCATGCTCTGCAAGTGCTAGATCACTGAGCTGCACTCTCAGCCCATTTTTATATTTTTTGATACAGGGTCTCACTAAGTTATGCAGACTGCCTGTGGTCTCAAACTTGTGATCTGCCGGCTTCCGCCTCCTGAGCAGCCAGGATTATAGGCATGTGCCACCAGGCCCGGCAAAAATTCCCTTTTTTAATGTAAGAATTAAAGATCTGGACAAAAATGCCTGTTTCTACATGCTAACTCTACCTTAGGCTATAAAACATTTGGCTATGTATGAAGTGTACTTCTGAGGATAACCCTGTGTGAAGTCTGTAGATGTTGGTCTTCTCTGCCGTTCTCACAGGAAGGAGTCACTCTTGCCTCTGGGCCTTGTTAGCTGTTTCCCATGCCTAGGTTTTTTCATTATTCATGCATATCTCAAGGTTTCATTCCACCATGGGGTTCTGGAAACTCTGACCTGTACTTGATTTCTTTTCTCCCTAAATAAGCAAAGTATTTGCTGTCTTCCCACAATCTGACATGTTTCATGTAATTTCTTACATTTAGATTATTCAATAAACCCTCTATTTCCAAACCCTGTATTAAGTATTTTTCTTGTATATAGACTTTTAATCCTTACAATAGCCCTAAGAGTATGTTATCACTTTTCTACAATGCATGTGTAATGATTATCTTCAATAACTTATCCCTTAGGAAAATTAAAAGACAAGACATTGACTATGAGAAAATATTTGCAAATCATGTATCTGATATGAAACTTGTATCCAGAACATATTAACAACTCTTACATGTGAATAATAAAAAGACAGATGATCCAATTTAAAATGGACCAGATTTAAACAGACATTTTTCCTAAGAAGAGGAATGAATGGATAGTTAGCATATAAAAATATGTCCAACCTCATTAACCATTAGGGAAATGCAAATCAAAACCAACAATGAGGTCCTATTCACTTCCAATAGGATGACTACAATCACAAAGACAGATAATAAGAGTAGTTTGTGATGAGGATATGGAGACCAGACATTGCTGGTGGAAATGGTAAAATTGTTAATACCATGTTGAAAGAGTTTGGTAACTTTTTAAAAAGTTAGACAGATGCTTACCAGGCAACTCAGCAAATCCACTCTTAGGTTTCTACCCAAGAGAAATGAAAATTTATCCACACAAAGATTTACATTACTCATTGTTCTTGTTAGGTGCCCTTTAGTTGGTTCCAATTCATAGCAACTCTATCTATGTACAACAGAACAAAACACTCCCTGACACTGTGCGATGCATATGATCTTTTTTATGTTTAAGCCCATTGTTGCAGACATTGTGTCAATCCATCTAGTTGAAGGTCTTCTTTCTTCATTGACCCACCACTCTCCCAAACTTGATGTCCTCTTCAGAGACTGGTTCCTCTTGACAACATGTCCAAAATACGTAAGACATACTTTAGTAATCCTTGCTTCCAAGCAGCACTCTGGTTGCACTTCTAGGACAGATCTATTGGTTCTTTTGGCAGTCAATGGTATATTCAGTATTTGTCTCCAGCACCACAATTCAAAAGCATCAATTCTTCTCCTATCTCCCTTATTCACTGTCCATCTTTCACAGCTGTATGATGTGGCTGAAAATACAATGGCATGAGTCAGGTACACCTTCATCTTCAATGTGACATCTTTACTTTTCAACCCTTTGAAGAGGTCTTTTGTAATAATTTTTCACAATGCAGTGCAGTCTTTTGATTTCTTGACTGCTTCCATGGGTGTTGATTGTAGAAACAAGTAAAGGAAAATCTTGGACAACCCCAATCTTTTCTCTGTTTATCATGAAATTTCATTATTCATAGTAGGCCAAAATTAAAATAGTCTATATATCATCAGATGATAAATAAATAAAATATGGTATATCCATGCACTAGAATACAATTCAGTCAGCAAGAGGAATGAATTCACCCTAATACATGTTATAGCATAGATGAATGTCAGAAATGTCATACCAAATAAAAGAAGCCTGGCACAAATGACTGGCAACATATTATATGCTTCCATTTGTATGAAATTCTAAAAAAGATATATTTGTTGAAACAGAAAACAGGTCAAAGATTGTCCGAAGTTGATGTGAGGATGGAGATTACATGCAAGCAGTCATGGGGGGACTTTTTAGGGTGATGAAAATGTTCTAAAATTGGATTGAAGTGATATTTTCACAGCTCCATAAGTTTACTAAAAATAATCTTAAAGGACTAACTATATGCTTACAAGGGGTAGATTTCACTGTATATAAATATATCATTATATTAAAAAATAAACAACTTGTTGGCTAGGGAATGTAGTTCCATGTTAGAGAATTTGCCTAGCAAGCACAAAGTTCTGAGTTTGATCTCCAGCACTGCAAATAACTAAATGAAAAAACAAATAAGTTGTCATGATGTGTTTTTTTTTTTTTTAGAAATTTTTAATATACATCATAATGTGATTCATTTTGACATGCTTTTCGTTGTGACAATTTTCATATATGCAATTTGATAAGCATTATTCATATAGGTTACCCCTTACCCTCCTCTATGTTTCCCCCCTCCCCCCTTCCTATCTAAGTTTCCCATCCAAGTCTTCTCTATCTTTTACTATATAGTATTTTTCTATA
>VMDO01020592.1:0-37202 GCA_007922755.1 Pedetes capensis
TGCCAGTTGATTTTCTGATACCATAATAAAAACTATCAGGAAATGTAAATATCAGAACATCTAAATTATTCCAATATTTTCTTCACCATGGGCAGCTACAAAGTAATCATCCCAGCTGTGCAGTCCCTCAGGTTTGCATCAGTCTTAATATTCCTGATGTCCGTTGCCTGCTTCTCACGCTGTTCCTTCTGGCTGATACAAAAAAAAAAAAAAAAAAAAAAAAAACACTTCCTGCATCTCTGAATATAGCTATTATTATAAACATATCAGAGATTTTATTTAAACTCCGACTGTCCACATGGCTTAGCCCAGTAAGTTTCATTTTCCTCAGGCAGAAAGCAGATACCTGCAAGAAACGTTTTGGTGTTGTTAGGTGCCACCAAGTCAGGCGCGACTCACAATGACCTTCATAGGGTTTTGAGTGACTGTTTTGGGAGTGGGTAGCCACATCCTTCTCCCATTTTTGTGGTGCTGGGAATCGAACTCAGGGCCTCAGAGAGTACAGCACAGCACTCTACCAAATGGAGCTAAACTCCGGCCCCCTCAAGAAACCTGTGTCTATGAAACTAAATACATTCAGAGGAGCATAAATGACATTACCTAAGGTTCAAGTATAATCTCATCGAAACCCTTACCCGTACTGGTTTTTGCTTTTTTAGAATCAACTTAATTAAAATAAAATACACACCTGTAAGTGCAGCAGGTCAATGAATTGACAAATGCATACAGCAATATCCACCACCAGAGCCTAGGAAATGTTTCCTTCCCCTGACAGACCTTCTGTGCCCTTTTGTAGCACATGCTTCCCCTGTTCCAGTTTCAACCAGGGCAACCCCTGATTTTCTTTTCGTCACAGTACATTAGTTTTATTCCTCTAGGGCTTCAGAACAGGAATCATCTAGCATATAACCTGTTGGGCCCTACGTCATTAGCTCAGCATGTTTCTGAGATTTATCCACACTGCTGCCTTTATCTACAGTCCCTTTACTTCTCCTGACAAGTTGTGTTCCATTAATGGATATACTGTAATTGTTTTATCTACTTAGCTGTTGCCAATGGTTTGTTTCCATATCTGGGCTATTAAGAACACAGCTGGGCTGGGCAGGGTGGCTCAGGCCTATGACCCCACCAACTTGAGAGGTGGAGGCAGGAGGATGGTGAGTTTGAGGTCAGAGGCAGCCTGCATAACTTGGTGAGACCCTGACTCAAAGTAAAAAATTTTAAAATGGGCTGGGGGTACAGCCCAGTGGTAGATCACTTGCAAAGTATGTGCGAGGCCCTGAGTTCAATCCCCAAGTACTATACATGCAGAGAGAGAGCTAGAGACAGAGAGAGAGAGAAAGGAAGGAAAGAGGGAAGGAAGGAAGGAAGGAAGGAAGGAAGGAAGGAAGGAAGGAAGGAAGGAAGGAAGGGAGGAAGAGAAGGAGGGAAGGAAAGAAGGGAAGGAGGGAGGAAGGAAAGGGAGGGAAGGGAAGGAGGAAAGAAAGAGGGAGGGAGGGAGGGAGGAAGAGGGAACCTAGCTGCTATGAATGTTCTTGTGTAAGCCTTATGTGAATGTAAGGTTTAATTTCTCTTTGGTAACTCCCAAAAGTGCAATCACTAAGATATTATAGAAAGTAGATATTAAACTTTATAAGATATCACGATGCCTTTTCCTAAAATGATTGAGCTATTTTACAGTCCCACTATCAATATCTGACAAGTCAAGTTGCTGCAGAATATCATCAACTCTTAGTATTGTCGGTCTTCTTAATTAGCAACTCTTATGGATGATTAGTATATGCAATTCTCTGATTACTAGTAATGTTGAACATCTTGTCATATGCTTATTTGCCATTTGTAAATCTTTTGTGAAGTGTGTGTTTAAATCTTTCTCCACATTCTTAGCTGGATTTTTTTACTTCTTGTTATTGAATTGTAAGAGTTCTTTTTATATTCTGGATACAAGTTCTTTGTCAAATGTGAGTACTGTAAATATTTTCTCCTAGTTTCATGTCATTTGGGTCTTGTAGACTCTTACTGATTCTGTGTTTAATTGTTCAGATGGTTACAAGCAGAAGTCTTGAAATTTTCAGCTATAATTGTATCGTTGTTGTTAGGTGCTGAGTCAGGCCCACCTCATAGCAAACCTATGTATAACAGAACAAAACACTCCCCGATTCTGTGCCATGCACATTATCCTTTTTATGTTTAAGCCCACTGTTGCAGACACTATGTCAATCCATCCAGGTGAGGGTCTTCCTTTTTTTTTTCTTTTTTTTTATTAGAAATTTTTAATGTACATCATAATGTGATTCATTTTGACATGCTTTTCATTGTGGCAATTTTCATACATGCAATTTGATAAACATTATTCATATTTTCTCATTGACCTGCCACTCTCCCAAACATGATGTCCTTCTCCAGAGATTGGTCCCTCCTGACAGCATATCCAAAATACGTAAGACATAGTGTAGTTATCCTTGCTTCCAAGGAACACTCTGGTTGCTCTTCTTCTAGGACAGATGTGTTGGGTTTTTTGGAGGTCCATAGTATATTCAATATTTGTCTCCAACACCATAATTCAAAAGCATCAATTCTTCTGTCACCCTTATTCACTGTCCAGCTTTCATGAGCATATGATACTACTGAAAATACCATTACCTGAGTCAGGTGCACCTTTGTCTTTAATGTGACATCTCTACTTGTCAACACTTTAAGGAGGTCTTTTGCAACATCTTTTCCCAGTGCAATGCATCTTTTGATTTCTTGACTGCTGCTTCCACAGGTATTGATTGTATAGGTCCTTATCTGCTGATTCCATTATGTCTATCATTTCTGAACCTCATAATTGACTGATTTTTCTGCTGGTGACATTTTCCCTCTTTTTCTTTTTTTATATATGTTTGGTAATTTTTTTTAATTGAGTGCTAGACATTATTACTGTGTCTGCAGATTTTATCCTTCTTTAATGAGTATTGAGATTTGTTTGGGCAGGCAATTAAGTTACTTACAGCTTGACATTAGCCTTGTTTTAAAGTTTGTTTTTGGTTTGTTTGTTTTGTTTTTTGTGGTACTGGGAGTTGAACCCAGGGCCTCACACCTGCATGCTTTGCAAGTGCTGGACCACCGAGCTGCACCCCCAGCCCATTTTTTTACTTTTTGAGGCTGGGTCTTGCTAAGTTATGCAGACTGCCTCTGGTCTCTAACTTGTGATTCTCCCACCTCCATCTCCTGAGCCACTGGGATTACAGGTGTGCCCCACCACACCCAGCTTGTTTTAAAGTTTTTTAAGGGCAAATCTTGAGCAGCCTCTACTCTCAGCTTGCTTGAGACAAGCATCTTCAGCATGACCCTTCATAGTCCATACTCAATGGCCTGGCCATTCCACTGTGGCCGGCTGCAACATGAGCATCTCCCAGCCCCGTGTGACCTCTGGAAATTGTTCTGTCTGTCCCTCTTGAGTCATTGCTCTTTGGCCTTGTGGAATTTCATCTAATATTTGCACACGGTCATATTAGCTGCGGATTTGTAGTATTTGTAGTATTTGTGTGGATTATTGGAGTTTTTCCTATACAGGACAAATGCACTTCTCCTCACCCCAGGCTGGCCTCCAATGCAGCCAGACCACTGGGTTTTCCTTGCACTCCTCCTCCCCACCCCGTTGTCCAGGCAGGCCTGCCAGTGGGAAAACTAGGAAAGTACGAAGCCCCTCCTTGTGGCCTCTGCCCTCAGGTCCCACGGGCCTGTTCTGCCCGTTGTCCAGGGTCTGAAAGCTGGTGTTCCCCATGCTCTGTCGGGTGCATTAGCCCCTCTGGGCTGGAAGACAAGATGCCCCGGCCATTCCTGTCCCCCTGCGCAGCCAGCAGCAGGAGCCTCGTGTCCTTCCTGTGGTCTTTGCAGCCCATGCTGTTCCCCATGCTGATCCACGCGGGGGAGGGCACCAGGTGGGAGGCCTGGGCCGGCTGGGTTTAACGCCTCGCACTTCTCCCGCCTCCCCAGGGGTCATCGCCGTGGTCATCTTCACGATCCTGTGCACCCTGGTCTTCCTCATCCGCTACATGTTCCGCCACAAGGGCACCTACCACACCAACGAGGCCAAGGGAGCCGAGTCGGCCGAGAGTGCGGACGCCGCCATCATGAACAACGACCCCAACTTCACAGAGACCATCGATGAGAGCAAAAAGGAGTGGCTTATCTGAGGGGCTGGCGACTCGCCTGGGGGCTGGGGGGCGGGGGGAGTCACAGGGAGGAAGGGACGGGCCGAGAACCCGCGGCCCCATACTCCTGAGCACATCCAAGCGCTGTCAGCACAAGCTGGGAAAGGCAAGCGCCACAATAGTCTTCAGACTGATCACTCCAACAAAAAAAAATAATACTTTTTAATATTTCTTTATAGCGGAGTCCCCCACCCTTCTGTATCAAGACAAAAGAATACAAAAAATGCTTTTAGAGTTTAAGCAATGGTTGAGATTTGTAGGTAATACCTGTCTTCTTTTGTGTGTGTTTAGAGGTGTTCTAAAAACCCGTGGTAACAGGGCAAGTTTTCTACATTTTTAAGAGCCCTTAGAATGTGGATATTTTTTCTTGAGAAAAACTGATGCACATCCCTAAGGCCTCCAACCTTCCCTTCCTTTTGCAGACAGTCAACCTTTAATGCGCTGTTGTAGCCACTAGTTCGTGATCACGTAGTATTTCTTTTGGCGTCCTGTGAATTGGAAAAGGAAAGAAAGGGACACAGAAAATGTATTTGCAAGTTTTCAAAGGGACCTCAAATCCATGCACTTTTCTGAGGGTCCCCGCCTGGCAGAAGCAGTTGAAGGAAGCATTTTCATGGCACCTGTGGTGTAGCAAAATAATCCACCCACGTGGAGAGATGCATTAAAGAACCAAGGAAAGGATTGTGTGTTGGGGTGGCTGGTTTTATTTTTTATTGGAGTCTATGAGATAATATTGTCCCATGTATGTAGTCTTAGGTCGACTCGATATCTGTAACTATCAGCTATACCACCATGGTGACCAACTGTTATAAAAAAATCCTTTCCCTCTGTTTTACCTGCAACATACTGGATTATATGTGTATATGCACCTCAGTGAGGAATTAGAGCCAAATGGAATGATCTCTTTGCTCTGTTTCTTTTATACTTGTAGCAAAAGTACGAATACTTCCTACTTTATGGATGCATAAATTAGGTTGCTTTTGTTTTGCTTTACAATGCGAGTTTTTACACCACTGTGATAAGATCCTTGCTGACAGGGTCCTCTGAATGACACAATGTAATAAAGCCAAGTCATTACTGCTGTTACTCCAGAATCATAGGGGAAACTCTGCCATAGGTTAAATCGGTTATGCCGTGTGTTACTCCACCCAAAACAGAGACGCGACCATGGGTCAGAGATCTTCTCTGGCACATATTGGAATCTCAAGTTCATCACAAACCTGGTCATTTGACTCTTACTTCTCAGAGGATGGACATGTCTAATAAGTCACGTCTCTTAGCTTAATCAGGAACCTTGGCCCACTCACCCCAACAAATAATTTATTGATCAATAATGATTGATTTATTTAAAAATAATAAACTTCGTATAAACAAATGGGGACAATGCTATCTATGGGAGCTCACAAATTTAATTTATTTAAAAGCAATGACACAAAACTTCAGGCCTCTTTTACCTACAAAGCTCTTTTTAAAAAAAAAATTTTTTTTTTAGACTCCAACATTTTGGGAAATTAAATATGACCATTCTTTCCTTCTGCTCTTGAAAGGGGTAAGATAAAGTTGAAAAGGTGTGGATGCTATTTTTCTGATGGCCTGGCTCAATAAAATGGATATTCTAGTTAAGATCCTGTATGCATACTTCTCAAGGGCCTCTGGATGCCTAACTTATTGGAGGATCTCAATTTGTCCTGGAATGGAAAGCTTTATGAAGAGCCTCCAATGGCACATCATACCAATACGTGACACAGAAGGGGACAGTGGGTTTCTTCCCCTTCAAGTCAAAGTATCAGAACGAAAGGGAATCCGGACACCCTTTTCCAGGTGCTGGTGGACCCTAAACATTCTCATGAACACTCTTAACTTCCATAAAGTACATTTAAAATGAACAGGTGTTTAACATGGCTAAATAGAAGAATAGAACATTTAGATGTGCCATATTGAGAGTGAAGTCTGTTGTACTCCACCAAGATGGCTTTCAGCAAGGGTTCTCATGCATCGTCAGACTGAAACATTGTAGACCTTATAGCTGAAAAGTGTTTCTAATTGTTTAGCCTGTTTTACAGGTTCCACTTTTGCATCTGACAAATAATGACAGGCAGAAATTGTTTCCGGTATTTCCCATGACAGCAGCATTCTGTATGCATAGTCTCAGCACTTTTCACTTCTTCCCAAAAATGATTAGAGGATTAAAACCATCAGAAATGACCCCTTTCCTTCACATCGCTTTCCTCTTTCCTTATTCCTACAAATAAATAAATGAGTAAAAAAGTAAAAAAATAAGATCCAACCCTTTTCTCACCAAATCTGTAAACCTAGGGCACTAAATAACTACAGGAGTCAAGGGTTCTCCCATCTCACCATTTATAATCATTAAAGCATGCCAAAATAGCTGACCCACCCTCTTCCCTTAAGGAGGTTATAATATGGCAGGCAGACAGGACCCAAAAAGGTAGAGAAGGTACCATGTAACTAGGTAAACTGCCAAGCGAGTACTGGAAATCTTGGCCTCTTCATGGGATTACCAGTTTAGCCGAAATTCCTACATCTGTCTATGAAGTCCCCATCTAGTGTGTTCTTAATGATCAGTAATTTGTACAAAGGAAAGGAAATAGCCCTTTGCTCCAGTTCCCTCCTTTGACAGCCTCAATATCCGTAACATGACCAAAACTCAGTCCCCAATCTTGCTTGTCATTCATACTCTCCCACATCGTGACATCTCATATCCCAACACATTATCAACCAAGCACAAATAGGCTGGTGGCAGCCTCTTTAAATAAGAACAGACCAAAAAAATCAACCCCAAAGGTTATTTGGGAAGAGGACGTGGCAATCCACTCCCGAGGCAATCCTGGAACAATGAGCCATTAAAAACCCTATGAGGGTCACTATGAGTTGGACAGGACTCAAGGGCACCTAACAACTACAACAACAAAGACTATTTAAAATTGCAGTGGAAGATCTGTGGCCGATTTAAGGTTGTGTGGGCAAATATCTACTGTATACTTTGGAAACTAATCCACACTCTGAACAGTTTTAGAGGGCTACAAAATCAGATGCGGGTTAGAATCATATGTAGATTGGGTTCGCGGTGGAGATTGATGAGGAATCCAATCCGCTCACAATTCTAATCTGCATCTGATTTTGTAGCCCTCTAAAACTGCTGAAAGCATGCAGATTGATTCCAGAATACACTATATATTCTTTCAGGAAGCCGTGAGTAGGAGACCGTGAATGAACGCAAACTTAGTGTCTAGCCATATCCCCTGACACTCAAGGAGGAAAGCTCAGGAGAAAAGAAGGTCTTTTACTGTTGAATTATACTCTGCCCCTTCTTAATGTGTGAGAGTGCGTTGCGCCTTCTTGCTTATAACCTACTGCTCAAAAAGAGACTTCTGATGTGAACGTTTTTATTGGACAGCTGGGAACAAGGGTTTAGAGGGGCTTTGTCAGAAATGTTCCCCTTGCTCTGCATTTGACAGCTAAGCATCCCTTAATTCAGAAGCACTGGTGGGAGCCAAAGAGAAGATCTTAATGTTATTGTCGAACAATCTGCTGAGCAGGTGCCCAGTGCAGGCTGTGAGCTGGGCACAGACACAAACCACAGAAAGCGCCTCAGAAAGCAGCAAACAGCTGTCAGATACGAGATGCAAGCGTACAGGTGGGAGCAGGGAGAAAGGCTTCCTTCCTTCCGTGATAGGATCTGTTCTTTTCTATCCCTCCACTTGTTCTTTTTTCTCCTTCTCCCCCTCCACACCACCGCCTCCTCTAAGGGTGAGAACATTGACAGTCACTCTGTATCTTATGCCTCCAAACAACACCTGACTTGAACCTCTTCATATTTTTTTTCCTGTTGCCACCCTGGCAAGCAATTTCTAAAAGAAAGGCAGCCATGATTAAATTAAATTCAAATTAGCCAGCCAATGTTGTTGTTGTTGTTGTTGTTGTTAGGTGCCGTCGAGTTGGTATCCGACTCACAGCAACCCTCATAGGGTTTTCAATGGCTGACTGTTTCAGGATTGCCTTGGGAGTGGATTACCAGGCCCTTGTCCCATTTTTGCAGTGCTGGGAATTGAACTCAGGACCTGAGACTGCAGCTCAGCGCTCTACCAACTGAGCTAAATCCCAGCCCTACCAGCCAATAGTAGGTCCTAAATTGCTTGTCCTGGTAAAAAAGATCTGATCCTAAAAGAGGTGAGAAACAAACAGTATGCTCAGCTGATATGGGGTACGCTAAGTGGGCACCTTTTTAAAATGCTGCCTTGGTGAACATGGACCCTGAGAGTCAGCCAATAGCATCCCAACCCTTTGTCTCTCCCAGACTGCCTGGGTGACCCTGGCCAAGTCCCCAAGCTTCTGTCCCGCTTTGCCCCATGTTGAAGTTGGAACTGTTTAAACTCCTTCTTAAGACAGTTTTGGTATGCCATTGATTCTCGACTGTGAAGTACTCGGAACCCAAATAAAAGGCCATGGCCAGCAGAGCCTAGTGGAAGACTGATCTTCTGGGTTATGGTTGTAAGTCACAACGAAAGAAAGCATGTGGCATGTCTAGGAGTATGGAGACTTCTCGATCATTGCTATACAACGGCTAGATTACAAATCGGGAAGACTTCCAGGGAACCACCCTGCCAACACAGGCAAGTGCAACATAGCCAAAAGCCAGAGAAATTGGACTCTTTTTGTCCATAAGCCCCTGAATTCCCACCTGGATGTGACTTTTCTTTTTCATATAAATGGTTTATCAGTTCTTTGTCAGTCCACTAGGGCTTCATGTTGAAAAGCTGGTTTGCTTTCTGTCAGTGATAACTACTGGCAGAAGGTAATACAGGAAGAGGCTCGTGTGCGTTTATATGCAACACACATTTACAGGTTTATCTCCCAGACGAGAATGTACTGTGAGGACAGCTCTCGAAAGGCAGCTTGCACCGCTTCCAAGGCTCTGTTGATTTACAGTAAATGGCTGCTGGCTTCTGAGATGACTGTTGAAATGCAGAGGTTCCTCTCAAGCAGGCCAAGAAACAGTTCTCGATGTTACCGACTCTCAGTTTTGTTCTGTCAAGTGTCTCGTTTGGTTTTGTTTGTTTTCCATTTTTTAAGGGAGCATGGTGACTGCGGAGTTAGAGCCAAGAAAAGCTGGGCTAAGTATTTTTTCTGTCAAGCCAGTTAGGACTCCATTCCCATGAAACGACCACAAAACGTCACTCTCTAAAAGCAACAGCATGTAAACTAGAATGACAGAAGGAAATTATGTATGTATGCCTATTATTCTTTGTGAATGTCTTTCATTTACCTAAAATTATATTAGAAGCCAGATTGATAAATAAAAGATTCAAAATAGTTTTAATTATCCTAAAAGTGATTCTTTGTGTTTTACACTGTTTGATTGCTCTCGGGGGTAATTTCCAACCTTTGGCAAATGTCTGTTCCAAACATGGAAGTAGACGTCTCCTGGAACTATAATATTCCTGAGGGCTGTGGGGATGTAGTCATTCCTCAAAGACAGGATTCATTTGGACACATCCATGGTTAACCTTCTCTTACCGCATGGACCCTCCCCCATCCCATTTTCCTTAAAGTAGCATAATGGATATTAACTTCATGTTTTGGATTAACTTACACACAGCTTGATAAAATGTGGTTAGAGTTAAGTGATTTCCAGGATATATCCTGATTCTTATTTGGAAGAGGGTAACAACATTGGACAGCAGGCAAATGAATCCAGGCCAGTGATCTAGATAAAAGGGACTTAGGATGCGTCTGGAGGCGTGAAATTTTGCCAAGTGCATCCGTATGTATTAAACGCTAACATTTCTCCTACTTTCTGGTCTTCTATTACCATTGAGTAGCCATTTCTTTTTCATCAAATCTCAGTCCAGCATTTAGATGCACACCAAGTAAGTGTGAATTACAGTTAAAAGGCACGCTTCTCTGTTGTTCAGCGATCCCCAAAGCCAATCATTAACAATAGTACTCCAGCGTATTTCGAAAGCATCGTGCTGTAAGATTACCTGTCATGATTCTTCCTTGCAAATGTGATCCAACAGATGCAGAGAGAGTATCATCAAGTCCCTCGAAAAAAGGAAATCAGCACCATAGTGGTTCACAACAAACAAATTTCCAAATGACGAACAGACAAGGTTAGGGCTTAACACCTCCAGGAAGCACTTTTGAGCCACAGCCTTTTCTCTCCCTTACTAAGTGTCACTGACCACAAACTACGTCTTAGAGACGGCACGTTTTACAAGGACAGCAACCAGCCTTCGTACAAGGCAATGTTTGTTAAAAGAGAAGAAGGGGGAGAGAAGAGTCAGAGAATTGCAGAGGGAGAGGCACGTTAAGCATAGACCTAATTTTACACTTTGTCGGTCTTGATAGGTATAATGCATTTACAAGAGCACGAAAAGAAGGAAATTGTGCTGTTTGTTTTTTTTTTTTTTTTTTTTTTTTTTTTTTTTTTTTTTTTTTTTTTTTTTTTTTTTTTTTTTTTTTTTTTTTTTTTACGGTACTGGGGGTTGAACCCAAGGCCTCGTGCTTGCATGCTTTGCATGTTCTGGGTCACTGAGCTGCACACCCAGCCCTTTTGTTTTTGTTTTTGTTTTGTTGTTGTTTTGCTGTTGTTGTTAATTGTTTGAGACAGAATCTAGCTAAATTCCATAGACTACCTTTGGTCTTGAACTTGAGATCCTCCTGCCTCTGCCTCCCCAGGCGCTGGGATTACAGGTGTGCGCCAACGCGCCTGGCTCTGCTATTTTTTCAAGAACAGGTTTATGTCCTCCTACATGAGCTTAGGCACTGGGATTTAGCTCAGTTGGTAGAGCGCTGCGCTGCAGTCTCTGAGGTCCCGAGTTCAATTCCCAGCACCGCAAAAATGGGAGAAGGGCCTGGCAATCCACTCCCAAGGCAATCCCGAAACAGCCATTGAAACCCTGTGAGGGTCACTATGAGTCAGATACCAACTTGACGGCATCTAACAACAACAACACATGAGCCTGTGTATGAAACTCCCACAGGCAGTATTATAAGCGTAACCGTTAGCACGTGCTCATCTTTCTTTGGTCTCTCTGAAAACCACACATTCAGTGAAACCTGCTCTAAATAATCCCTGTACCTGAATACTCCTTTCTGCTAGACATCCCTCCTCCCCACAAACACACCCAACACGTTGCGAAGGAAAACAGCTCAAGGCAGGGAAAGAACACAAGTTTTCTTTTCTGATCATGTGTCTGTGATCTGTTCATCTTAATTCAACTTTTGGATATGTGATAAGTAAATCAATCTCTTGGAACGGTAAGCAAATAACCATTTATGCCAAGCCATCAGCACAGGCAACAAACTGGGTTTTTTTTCGAGTCACAGGACCTAAAGCATGAGAAAGTTAGCCGTTTCTCCTAAAAATACAAACTCCAAAGTATAAGATTTAAGTGATGGTGTGACAAGATGAAGATTGAGAGAGGAAATTTTCTGTTCACAAATGGAAAGTCAGAAGATAAAAATTTTAAGCCTAGAAAGGCAAGTGCTAAAATGGGATACCAAGACAATCTTTTGTCATGAAAGGTACAGAGAGGGAGGGACAATCTGGCTCCCTAAGACCTCGTATGGCTGGGCGAGGAACGATGTTTGAAGCCAGAAAGAAGTACATTTGGGACAAATAAAGAGAGGAAATATTTCAGATTGCTGCCAGTAAGAATTGTGGCAGGTAAACATGATTATCTTCCAATAATTGTCATTGTTAGATGCCATCAAGTTGGTGTCCAACTCACAGCAACCCTACGTACAACAGGCGAAACACTATTGTCATGCTTCTTTGCTATTCATAGAGTTTTCAATGGCTGATTGTTTTGTGGGAGTGGGTTGTCAGGTCCTTTCCCAAGCCTACAGCACCTAGTGTTCCCAGGCTGTCTCCCATCCAAGTACTAACCAGACCCAACCCTAGCTTCTGACAGGATCAGATCTGACAGGATCAGATGGTGGTGGTATGGCTGCAGGCATCTTCCAGTAATAGCTGAGCTTACGTCAATCGTTACCTGACCACATGAATTTAAAGAGCAATCAAGACTATGAGATTCATTCATCTAATAAATGTTTATGGAACCACCCCAGTGTGCTCAGCAGCATGCCAGGTCTTCCTGGGATATACTGGAGAACAAAATGGACTGACGTGACCCTGCTCTCATGAAACTTATTTTCTAGAAGAAGGAGAAACATCATTGTCGTCCTTAGGTGCTGTCGAGTCGGTATCCTACTCATAGCGACCTTCATAGGGTTTTCAATGGCTGACTGTTTCGGGATTGCCTTGGGAGTGGATTGCCAGGCCCTTCTCCCATTTTTGCGGTGCTGGGAATTGAACTGGGGACCTCAGAGACTGCAGCGCAGCGCTCTACCCACTGAGCTAAATCCCAGCCCTTGAGAAACATCAGAAGTACATAACTAATATGCAAGAAAACATTAAGTAGTTTCTAGCCAAGGGATTGAAGTAGGGTGATGTGACCAGGGGCAGGGTGGGAGGGTCTCAGAGGAGGACAGTAAGGCTAAGAATGAACCCAGGAGGTCAGTGTGTGTGGAGGAGGGAGAGAGGCAGACGCTGTGCAGCGGCTCCAGAGGTTGAAGCCCAAACTCTGAGTGGGACAAACTCCAAACAACTGGAAAGTGTTTTGAGGGTGTGGCAGTCAGGGTTCTCCAGAGAAAGAGCCATTAGGATTAAGAACGCCCCCCACCTCATTCTTGAGGGGAGAGGGAAGGGAGGGCAGAAGGGAGAGAGGCACAAATCCTGTCCCCTGCTGCAGGACAGCACAGGCACATGGAGTGCAAACGATGAAGGGTGGATGCCCGGATGTGTGTCAAGAAAAAGCTCAGTTGGTAGAGCGCTGCTCTGTACTCTCTGTGGCCCTGGGTCCCTCCCCCAGCACCACAAAAATGGGAGAAGGACCTGGCAGCCCACTCCTGAAACAATCCTGACAATCAGCGGTTGAAAAACCCTACAGATAACCAGAGAAGCATTGACAATAGTGCTAGGCACAGCACAGTGTCGGACAGTGTTTCCCTCTATTGTCACTATGAGTACCCAACTCAACGGCACCTAACAACAACAATAAAATTGATCAGTCAGTAGATCAGTCCATGTTAGAAAATGGGCAAAGGCAATACAAAAGGAGAGTTTGATAGCAGGTTCTCCTGTTCTTGCAAGTACAGACAGGTCCCTCGTATTATACAACCGTAGGATGCTGGAGAGAGACTACACGGGCTGTCTCTGCCCTTTCACAGATCAACTCACTGAAGTCCACAGGAAGCAGAAGAGGGGACAGTGACTCACTGCTGGGTTTGCAGGTGCAGAACAATCTCCCTACTCCACCACAGCCTGGACAGGACTTTGCTAACAGCTCGACTTCTGATCATGGATGGCATAACACACATCAGATGTGAAATAATTATCTTTAACTAGCGTCACGTGGAGCCAAAGCAGCACTTCTGCTGGTGAAGTTCTATTTCCAGAGCTGGGCCAGAGGGCAGATGTCGGCTACTATTCCCTCTCCTTGTAAATAAAATGTTCCTGGCTAAATCACAGATCTTGCTAGAAGCACGCCCTGGGCTTTGTTAAGAATACAAGATGCTTCTGTCATATATTTCTGGGTGATCAAGTTATCACTCCTGTAAATTAAATTTACAGAGCTCATTCGCTTTTATTCCAGGCAGTAACCATGGTGTTCGTTTTAAATCATTACAAGTGTAGCAGATATATCGATCATTGCCAGGCCTGTCATTAGGAATCTCAGGTTCAGCCCTGCTGGAGCCAGCTCTGAAGTTTAATTAGTATCCCCGTCTGGTGTTGTAAAATACAAGCCCGGGACATATGGGGAAGAAAAATGAGTTAATGTGACTCATAAAGACACCAAACCAGCTCATAGAGGAAAGGCGATGGCTGAAGAGGTTCAGAGCCTAAGTGATTTTTTCCCTGGTGTCTAACTGTGTTGTGTGGTTGATTTGGGGGGAAAAGACTATTTTTCTCAAGAAGACAACTATTTTCTGGGAAAACCGAGAAGGAACAAATGACAGACCTAGAATCATGGGACAAGGTTACTTGGAAACATGAATACTTGCAGTGTCCATGCCTGGACACAGACACCAACAGGCTCCAAGGGACACAGCCTGGAGGGATCAGCTGTTCCTACGACCTTAGCTCTAAAAAGGGGAGGGATTTTTGCTGGATTATTGCACAGGTACCCTTTGGGACTGTCAGTGCTAAATCCTTCTTAAATGAATCCAAACTTTTCAAACTGTGATCAAATTTCTTCTTCTTTCCACCTTTAGAGTAACCGTTTGACTCACAGGAAGGACGTCCTCCCCTCTCCCGAGGGATTTGCTGAGGGGCTGCAGGGGCCACCTGCTCCAGTCAGGCCTGTCCCAGTCACCCCCAAGAGAGGACCTGGGTTACACCAAATAATGTCCTGCCGAAGTCCCAGTGGACACAGCCCATCGGTTCCCATCCTGCACCCTCACTCCTCCTCCCTCCCTCATCTGCAGGATCCATAACCTCGGGGACCATAAGAGGTCCCAATCTTGTTCTGACCCCTGGATTCCACCCAGACAACACCCACCCACCGGATCTGTTCTCTGCAACACATATATGCGGCTCTTCCACCTTCCAGCAGAGCCTGGAAGGAGGCCTATCATTACCAATGTGGAGGTGCTTTGGGCCTGCCTACAGCCCCTCACCAGGCTCTCCCATGGAGAATGTTCTCTCCCTTGACCCGGATCTCAAGGGCAGGCATGTCCCCACCTCCCTGGGCTCTGCCTTCCCCTTTCTGAAACTTCCCCATCCCAAAGCCCCTGGCTGCTCCCACATGGGAGCTGCACCTGCCAGACCTCTTGCTGCTAACCAGGCCGGGCTAGAGAATGTGCAGGGCCTTGTCCAAAATGAACAGGCAAGTTCTTTTTTGTTTGTTTGTTTGTTTTGCAGTACTGGGGGTTGAACCCAGGGCCTCGCGCTTGCACACTCTGCAAGTGCTGGAGCACAGAGCTGCACTCCCAGCCCATTTTTTTTACTTTTTGAGACAGGGTCTCACTAAATTATGCTGACTATCTCTGGTCTCGAACTTGCAATCCTCCCGCCTCTGCCTCCCGAGCTGCTGGGATTACAGGCATGCACCACCGCGCCTGGCTTACCACGTGAGTTCTTTGAGGACGGAGTTCATCTCCCCTCCCTAGGGCCTGCCACTCCCACCCACCCAGATGGGAAACCCCAGGGGACTACAACCTCTGCACCCACCACAGTGCACCCCTGAACTGGGGATGGGCCAGAGGCCCCCACTTGGTCCCTTGCTGAGCACATCATGACTCAGCCAGGACGGGGCTGGAGTAGGGGCCACCTGACCTTACCCAAATATGCCACAGGGAGTTACTTGGCCCTGATGTCCGCTGTGCTCAGACCCTCACGGTGCAGAGAGCAAGGATAAAATACAGACACCACCTCTGTCTGCAGCAGGCCTTTGAGGGGCAGAGGAGGAAGGCAGCCTGGGTTCTAAGGCCTGAGGGGACAGACAGCCCAGTCAGGCCTCTTCTCCGGGGCAGCTGAGGACCCTCCATGGGGGGCCAGAGGACAGACTGTGCACCCACTGACGCACAAGCTCCACTGCCACCAGGCCTCACTTGCAAACACACACACAAAGGTAACAATAGCGGGAGGCAGAGGCAGAAGGATCGCAAGTTCGAGACCAGAGGCAGTCTGGGTAACTTAGTAAGACCCTGTCTCAAAAACTAAAAAATGGGCTGAGGGTGCAGCTCAGTGGTCCAGCACTTGCAGAGCATGCAGGCACGAGGCCCTGGGTTCAACACCCAGTACCACAAAAAAAAAAAAAAAGGTAACGATAGGAAGAATTTCCAGAAGGCAGGCAGGAGCCCCCAGGGACAGCCCCTGTAGGCATGGGGTGACCACAGTTCCTGGCCTCTTCCAGTTCCCCACCTTTCCCTCCACTCAGCTGCAACAGCCTTATCTGAGGGATTTGCCCTGGACCCTGTCATCCAAGGAGAGGGTCTGCTGCTCAGGGCAGAATCCTGAGCTTCGCAGCCCGCCTGCCTCGGGGTGAAGGATGCATGAGGCGCTGCCCCTTCCCTTCTCCGCTCCATGGCAACATCAGCCGCAGCCCCACCCCCACCCCCGCCCGCTCTCCCTGGCAGGCAGCCACCTCGCTGTCCTCTTGGAGCCCCAGATAAGCACTTGGGAACAGTTTCTTCAGCTAGGGACTCTCCTCGATGGTCCTTCAGCCATGGTGGCTCTGACCCCAGCCCTCGGCCAACATCTCCCAGCTCAATGTCAGCTCCAGAGTCCTGTGGGCACAAGACCCCGCCTCTCAGAATCGCCCCCTCCCACTCTGGGGAGCAGGTTCTTACAGGGGATCCTCGAACTCTCATCTCTAAAGAACAGGACAAAAAAAAAAAAAAAGAATGTCTATCTGGTTAAAAACAACGTAAAACAAGAACTAATGTTTTCAGATAAACATTAAGTAGGTATTTTAACGTATTCCAGATTCTGTGTTAAATGCTTTACCAGAGTTAAGTGAAATTTATAGGAGGCCATTGGTGTGTTATGCCCAGAGTTCCAGTTCCCCAAAGATCACCAGAAAGTCCAAAGTTGCATGCAAGAACAAAGAGCCTATATTAAAGCTCAAGCTCTAGGGTGCCGCACTCCACAGACACAGTGGTTTAGTGTCGAGCCCCGGCTCGTTGCTGGGTAAAGGTTTTTATTGAGGGTTACAGGTGGGGGTAGGGATGAGTACAGGATGGGTGGTCTTCTGGGTTAAGTTGGGTTGGCAGTTGGGGATTGGCTGGGGTACTAGCCTAGTTGCCTAAGCATGTTATCTGTTTCTGTCAGGGGGTCTGGTAGTCTTCGGCAATTGCTGCCTGCATCTGCAGCCCTTTGATCTATGCCTTTATCTCCTGGAATGTAGCTCTGTGCTTTCTCTGAGAATCAAAGTGACTCAGAGGTCAAACTTCAGAGAAGGTATGGTATTTGAAATGGCGCCTGTGAGACAGTGTCCTCAGATAAAGTGGGGTCACTCGGACTCTCGGTCAGCCTGGGTATCTCAGGTATGGACTGAGAGCCTGCCCTACACCCAACAGATCAAACCAAAAGAGAGTCGTTCATACTAAAGTTTGCCAAAGAGAAACCAAGTTATCTATCTGACCTTCAAGGAAAGATGATTGTGAAATCCCCAAACAGGCCAATGTTAGCTGGGGTGACGCTGTTCTTCATTCAGCTTCCGCTGTCACTGGACCTGGGTTCTTGGAGTAATATTAGACATGAGAGGCCCCCTCCAGAGGAGCAGGGGCAGGGCTTTGTTAGAACATCCATTCAAGCCAGATGGGAGATGTAGCTCTGACCCAGAGCGGGTCAGGCCTGCGGCTCCCTGAACAGAAGAAGAGAGGAAGAGTTCCCATCTGGGTCTTCCTCGGACAAAAGGGATTCAAGCTTGTGGAGAGTGTGGAGCCGGGCCGGTCAATATCTGAGCTGGGCTGTAGGCAGCCCACCATCAGCTTTGACCAGTAAGGCGAGGCAGGGTGGCAGGGAGCTGACCCTTGTTTGCATCTGTCTGAGCAGGATGTTTGCAGCTGTCCTATTTTAAACTCCAGAGCTGTGTGTGGGCCCTGAGTCCCCATTTATGTCCTCGGGTGGCTTTGCTGTGATAGCACAAAACATGTCTGAGATCTGAGGGGCCCCTTCTAGGATCTGATTCCCCTTTGGGAAGTCCCCAGTGGTCTCAAAGTTGCCTCAACCCCTACACTTCTGGCATCCCCAACCTTCTACCTCTCTATTTCCCCATGATTGGTACCCAATTTCTGAGTTGCAAATAAAGGCCAATTCCATCCTTTAATAAGCATGTTGAGATTTTGTCTTTTGACACCAGTTTAAACCAGGTGAACTACACAGAATACAAAATTTCACCTCACAGTTTTTCCTTTTTACGATTGGTGAGAAACCTGCCAATCTCTCCCCTGTGATATGAAATCCTAAAATCATCTCCCTCATAGCCTTTTGCAGCAAGCAGGATGGACTCTACTAAGGAAAGAAGAGAAAGAGGGAGGGAGGGAGTGGGGAAGGACTCTTAAGCAGTATTCATTTGTCTGGGATGGGGAGGAGTGTTAAAGGTGGGAGAAACCCAATACACATATGGGCAAAGGAACTGAGTAGACAGTTCTCAAATGAAGAGGTCCATAAAGCCATGAAACACATGAAAAAATGCTCAATATCCCTAGCCATTAGGGAAATGCAAATTAAAACAACTCTGAAATTTCACCTTACACCAGTAAGAATGGCCAAGGTCAATAAAACAAAGAACAACAAATGCTGGCAAGGTTGTGGGGAAAAGGGAACACTCTTACATTGTTGGTGGAGCTGTAAATTGGTCCAACCACTGTGGAAATCAATATGGAGGTATCTTAAAAAACTAAAAATAGATCTACTGTATGACCCAGCTATAACACTATTGGGAATTTACCCAAAGGGAGATGGGTCATCATACCACAGAGACACCTGCATCTCCATGTTCAATGCAGCGCTTTTCACAATAGCAAGGGTATGGAATCAACCAAAGTGCCCTTCAACAGAAGAATGGATAAAAAAAACTATGGTATATATGCACAATGGAATACTACTCAGCAATCAAGAAAAATGAAATAAGGTCATTCGCAGCAAAATGGATGGAATTAGAGAAAATTATTTTAAGTGAACGAACAAGCTCAGAAAGAGAAACACCACATGTTCTCACTCATATGTGGGAGCTGATTCAAAATTATAACAAGGACAAATCCTATTCAAAGGTCGGATCAAAATAAAAGAGGGGGGGAAAAGATAAGAATTGTGTCAGTATAAATGGTCTAGAAAATGCATGTAATTGTTCTAACAAGATAAAAACAAAGACCACTGCAGGAAAAGTTTCTATCTTAAACAGAACTAGAACCCAAGGATATATAGAAAAATATTACCAAGTAAAAGATAGAGAAGACTTAGATGGGGGTGGGGAAGAATAGGGGAGGGTAAGGGGTAACCTATATGAATAATGTTCATCAAAATGCATATATGGAAATGTCACAATGAAAGCCATGTCAGAATGAATCACATTAAGGTGTACATTAAAAATTTCCAATTAAAAAAAAATCCTGTTTGAATATCTGAACCGAGCATTGCCCAAACTGATTTCCTCATGAGCCTCAACAAATCCCTCAATTTATACTAAGGAAAATGCTAATGCAGGCAAAAGTTTCTGCCTCCGGCTTGGTTGAACCTACAGATTTAAACTCTATCCCTTGCCAGCTTTTGCCCTGGGGCAAGTTACAAGGTTTCATTGCCTTGTCTGTGAAACCTGGGCTATTACTCCCAATTTTCAGCATGAGGTAATGATTAACTGATATTCAAGGCATCTAAAATTCTTGGCATACAACAGGCTTCCAGTAAATGAGAGCTATTTTTATTATTTATCCAAAGAAATAGAACCGGTTTGGCCCTAACCAACCCCAGCTCACTCCCCTAGGACACCTCAAACCCCTCTCCGGACACGCTAAGTGCCCTCAGTCAATACATTATTGACAACTTTCCAATTCTGTCCTTTCCAGGGTTAGGATGTGGTAAAGGGATTGGCCACTGTGACCTCTGGAGAACTTTCTAAAGAATTTCCATGTGAAAATTGTCTTCTAACAGTACAAAGAGAGGACTTTTGTCTCCAGGAGTACATTTTGTGGTCTTTTGTTCTATAAATTAACCATGGGATGGAGTGTGTGCGATTGGGGGAAAGAGAAAGAAGTCTGCTTAGATTTAAACAATGTAAGAAAGATGACGCCCCAATGCAATGATCCCAATTTTTTTTCAGCTACCTCCTCATACAACATGCAAACACTTGCAATTATCCCAATTTAACAAATAACTGAGGGATTTAACTATGGCCTAGACAGTAGATGACTACAAGAATCATTGCTGATTATGTTATGTGTGATAATGGTAACATAGTAACATAAGAAAATATTTGTACTTTTTAGGCACACACTCGCTGAAAATACAGGGCTGAAATAGCATGGTGTATTGAATGTGTGGTAAAACACTTCATAAAGAAAAAAGCACAAATAAGGAAAATGGCAAACAGTTGACAGTTATTAGGTCTGAGTGGTGGGTATGTGGGGTTTTAGTGTACCATCCACTTTTGCAGATGTTGGTATTTTTTCGTTAAAGGATTTTTTGTTAGAGGATTTTATCAGAGCCAGATGTAGTGGCACTGAGTTCCAGGGACTCTGGAGGCTGAGGAGGGAGGATTGTGTGTTCAAGGCCAAAGGCAGCCTGTGCAACTTAGACTCTGTTTTTAAAAGAAAGAAGAAAGGAAAGAAAGAAAGAAAGAAAGAAAGAAAGAAAGAAAGAAGAAAAAGAAAGAAGAGAAAGAAAACAAGAAAACAAGAAAGAAAGAAAAGAAGGAAGGAAGGAGGGAAGGAAAGAAGGAAGGAATAAAGAAAGGAAGGAAGGAAGAAGAAAGAAGGAAAGAAAGAAGAAAAAGAAAAAGAAAGAAGAAAGAAAAAGAAAAAGAAAGGAAGGAAGGGAGGGAGGGAGGGAGAGAGAGAGGAAGAGAAAGACAAAGAGAAAGGAAGGAAGGAAGGGCTGAGGTGCAGCTCAGTGGTAGAGCACTTGCCTAGCATGAGTGACGGCTTGGATTCAATGCCCCCAGTACTGCAAAAAATAAATAAATAAAATCAAAAGGATTGTTTTGCAAGCCCTTCCTAACCTTCCCTAGCCCCGTTCTCTCTTCTGCCCACAGTGACTCTCACGCTTAGTCCCCTGGGTGACTGGGTCCCAAGGTTACTTCCAGGCTCAGACCCTCGTCTGCCAAACTCTCTCTGCCCGGTAAACACCAAGGCCCTCGTGTGGACAGGGGAGCGCCCGCCAGGCTCACCCCTTCCTCCAGCGCATCTCCTCGCAGGACCTGCCCAGCCCTTTGTCACCACAGGGCCTGGTGGAGACCGCTCTGGTCTTTCAGGAGGGTTTCCCTGGCTTCCACCCCAGAAAGCGGGAGAAGAGAGGCGGGGCTCCAGAGTTCTGTATGCAAATTAGCCACGCCCTCCTCTGCCATTAGCTTGTTGTTGTTAGGTGCCGTTGAGTTGGTATCCAACTCATAGTGACCCTCATAGGGTTTTCAATGGCAGATTGTTTCGGCATTGCCTTGGGAGTGGGTTGCCACATCCTTCTCCCATTTTTGCGGTGCTGGGAATTGAACTTGGGACCTCAGAGACTGCAGAGCAGCGCTTCTACCAACTGAGCTAAATCCCAGCCCCTGCCATTAGCTAGGGTTGGCTAACCGAGAAAGAGCTTCAGCGTGGCTCTTCCGTCCACATTTACACAACTGTGAGCTGCGATTCTTTGCCCACAAAAAGAGATCGTTCCTTCCTCACTGCACATACACCTTCCTTTCTGTACCAACGAATACTTAAAAGACTTCCATTAAAAACATCTGAATCTGGCCTTGCCAATCTCCCTGATGCAGACATTACCCTATTCATGGGCTATAAAGAGCATTTATTATTTCTACAAACCAAGAAAAAATAATTTTAAAAAAGTCAAGGTCATCCAGGCATGAGGCACACAAGCAATCCCAGCACTCAGAAAGCCAAGGCAGAAGGATCATGAGCTCGGGGCCATCTGTACTATGTAGCTCAAGGCCAGCCTGGGCTGTAAAAGCAAGACTCTGTCTCAAAAAAAAAAAAAAAAAAAAAACACCAAGCAAGCAAAACTTCACTGTCATTCCACTTCGAAAACACTGAGCCATCATCCATGACTATATCAAATCTACAGAGCTAGTTATCTGCGTACACATGGGCCTTGGTTTTTCCGACTTGTGTTAGAAGGATTGGGGCTGGGATTTAGCTCAATTGGTAGAGCACTGCCCTGCAGTCTCTGAGGCCCCCAGGTTCAATTCCCAGCACTGCAAAAATGGGAAAAGGATGTGGCAATCCACTCCCAAGGCTATCCTGAAACAATCAGCCATTGAAAACCCTATGAGTGTCATTATGAGTCGACATGACTCCATGGCACCTAACAACATTAGTAGTATTATCTCTTTTAGGCCTCTTATGAGCCGACCCTATAAAATTTTACTGTTGCTGTTGTTGTTAGGTGTTGCCGAGTTGGCATCCGACTCATAGCGACCCTACTTACAACAGGCAAAACACCATTATCAGTGCTTCTCTGCTATTCATAGGGTTTTCAATGGCAGATTGGTTTTGGGGAGTGGGTTGCTGGATCCTTCTCCCAAACCTACAGCACCTGGTCTTCCCAGGCAGTCTCCCATCCAAGTACGAACCAGGCCCAACCCTGCTTAGCTTCCAAAATCTGATGGGATCAGATGCCACAGGGCTACCGCTGCAGGTGACCTGCAAATATAGACTCCACAAATAACAAGGACAGACTGTGTCCTCATAAGCTGCGGTTACTACAGAGGACCTAGCCCCCCCCCAGGATGGGCAGAAAGGGGCTCTTTCTATGGCTGCTTTTTTTTCCATACTTTCCCTTCCTTTGCCTTTTTATAATTTTGACCAGAATAGACAAAAAAAAAGTGTTAGCCACAAGGAGAAAGAGTTTTCTTGGAAAGAGACAGGAAATAGCCCCTCTGTAGCCAACTTGCAAGCTCTCTCTCCTCATGAGAAACAAATTCTTTTCCCACCTCGTGGCACGTAGTCTTCTCTTTGTCCAATGATCCTCTAACTTGGGGGCTGTAACCATATTTGAACTTCATTTTCCTTTGAAATCCCAAATGTCCTTACTGTGTCCTTACTGAATGATTCCAATGCTTTTTCTTGCATAAAAACTGGAACCCTATTCCATTTCACAAACACCAAAACCCTCTTCCCTCCCCAACCTCAAGACAGCTTCCATTCTCATAAAACCTCAAATGTTGTCTCGTGAAGGACAGGAAGGAAGAGAAGAAAAAGGAGAGAGGAGAAAAGGAAGAAGAAAAAAACATGGGGGAGAGTCACTTTGGGTCACTTCAGAATGGACACATTTTTTTTCCAGAAGCACAAGTTCAACTGGAAGAACAAGCCCACCCAGTCCCTTCCGTCAGCATCAAATGTCTGAGTAAATACAGAGGAAGATTTTTAATAAACAAGAAGTCTTGCTTATTATGCAAGAAAGAACTTTCTCCCTTCCAGTGCCAAGGGCCCCTCAGAGGCCCTAGGGTTTGTGGGCTTTGATGCATCTCCACAGTGGGCTGCTAAAACATCAGCTCATCATTGACCCCACATGGGGATAAACACGGTTTCCAATCTTCATGACGCCAGGGCAATGATACTCCATTTTCTTCTCAGCAGAGGTCAATTATCCCCATAGATTCTAATAAAGCCCTTCTGAGGATTAAAAAAAAAAAAATGCTGCAAAGGTCTGGACTCTTTCACCTCCATAGGGAGGGCACAGGTGTCTTTAGGGCTAGATTTCTGAGAGCAGGTCCTTTAGCACCTACAGCCACAAGATGTTCTCAAGGCAATAAACTGGTTCTCTAACAATTAAATCTGAGAATGACTAAATGTTATAGCGGGGCTGGGATTTAGCTCAGTTGGTAGAGCACTGCCCTGCAGGCTCTGAGGTCCCGAGTTCGATTCCCAGCACTGCAAAACTGGGAGAAGGATGTGGCAATCCACTCCCAAGGCAATCCTGAAACAGCCATGGAAATCCCTAGGAGGGTTGGACACAACTCCATGGCACCTAACAGCAACACGGCAAATGTTGTAGCAGGAGCACAAAGAGCTGAATGGAAATTAGCATAGTAAGGGTCCTGCATCAAATAAGCTGCCTGCCTTTTTTATGTTTAATCCAAAAATCCCCAAGCTTGCTGAGCCCTGCATCATCCCAGGAAGTGCTCTGCTCAGGGCCCCCCGTGGAGAAGGCCACCTTGGGCAGCCAGCTGAGAATTGCCACCTGTTGTGTGGGGGTATCAGGACCAGCTGCACAAAGGAGGAAGTAAATCAGGGTCCAAAGAAAAGCTGAGGTCGCCAGCTTCTGTTCCTGGGTTCCCAGGACTGCACCAAGGCAAGGGCCAAAGTGGTAGCCGTGGTGGGAGGGACAGCAGAGACCAGTGGAATCCCGGACTGTCTCCTTGACACACATTAGCACGCTTTTTCCAGCCCCTGTGCAGGGTTATCTCTGGCCCTCTTCCAGAAGGACCTGGCAATCCACTCCCAAGGCAGTCCCGAAACAGTCAGCCATTGAAAACCCTATGAGGGTCACTATGAGTTGGATACCGACTCAACGGCACCTAACAACAACAACAACATAGAGATTGAAGCCTGCAGCCGTAGCACCGTGGCTTCCGATACTGTCAGATCTCAGAAGTTAATCAGGGTCGGGCCTGGTTAGTATTTGGTTGGGAGACCACTGAGGAACACCAGATACTGTACACTTGGGAGACGGACCTGGCAACCCATCCCCAAAAATCAACCCACCATGGAAAACCCTATGAACAGCAGAGAAGCACTGACAATAGTGTTTCACCTGCTGTACATAGGGTCACTATGAGTTGGATACAGGACTCTGCGGCACCTAACAACAACAATAAAGATACAAAGTAGACTAGAGGTTAGCAGCAGCTGTGGGGGGGGGGGAATACACATTTTTGCTTAATGGGTAGGGTTTCTGTTTGAAGCAATAAAAAGATTTGAGACATAGATAGTGGTGATGGTTATGAACCAGGACCTTTCTGGATGAGATCCACAACTGAGCTGGTGGCTGAGGGAAGCAGGCACCAGGCAATCAGTTGAGGCTGGAATGAGGAAAAAGGCTGAGCCAGCTCCTCCTGCCCTCCAGCCTTTGACTGTGACAGCACCGTGAATGTGCTTCATGCTACTGAAGTGGACACTTAGCAATGGTTAACGTGGCAAATGTCTACGTTACGTGTATTTTATCACAGTGCAGATACCCTCCACCAGATGGATTGACACAGTGTCTGCAACAATGGGCTTAAACATAAATAAGATTGTTTGCCTGGCACAGAATCGACAAGTGTTTCGATCTGCTGTACATAGGGTCGCTATGAGTCGGACTCGACTCGAAGGCACCTAACAACAACAACAACAAGATAATTTGTTTATGGTTCCCAGTAGAGAAGAACAGTGCAGAATAGTAACTGTTTGCCCACAGAATAGGTCTCCCTCAATCTGCCAAATGCAGTTCCCACGATGGGATTGTGGCTCAAGAGAGCTCTCTTCTATCCCCTCAGCTGGTTTGCACCCGGCATTTGCCTCCATTCCCCCCCCCCAAAGCCCCTCAGGACTGACCCCGATGCTCTCAAAACTCCCCTCAGGCCGTTAACACAGAGAGATAACAGAGACTACAAAACAGGCCTACTATGCTCATCGCAGGCCGGAGGACCTGACTTTTTCTTCTTCAGTCAACCAGTCATAGGGCATTCTTCATCATGTTGTATGTTTAGGTCGGAAAAGAAGAGGCAGCATGGCAGAAACGTGGGCGATGTATGTTTGCATTATTTATCATAGAACTAAATTCCACCTGGGCCCCCATGATTTGCACAGGCATCTGGGCTTCTTTAAGCCTGGAAGTATGGGGAGCCCATTTCTGCCAGGGTACAAAGAAAGAGAAAGAGTGGAGCGTGCGCTTTTAATCAGCTCGGTTGGGCCTCCTGTTCTGGGCCACCCTTGAGCACTGTGATGGCAAATTGACTGGGCTACTGGGTGCCCAGACTTCTGGTCAAACACGATTCGGGGTGTGTCTGAGCTGGTGGCTGAGTGAAGCAGGCGGCGCTTCTTAATGGGCACCATGCAATCAGTTGAGGTCTGAATGAGCAAAAAGGCCAAGCCAGCTCCTCCTGCCCTACAGCCTTTGACCTGGGATCTCAGCCTTTTCCTGCCATGAGACTCCCAC
This sequence comes from Pedetes capensis, assembly GCA_007922755.1. Classification (NCBI taxonomy): domain Eukaryota; kingdom Metazoa; phylum Chordata; class Mammalia; order Rodentia; family Pedetidae; genus Pedetes; species Pedetes capensis. The sequence goes on from VMDO01020592.1 coordinate 26,092, forward strand.
CGGGCCACCGGCTCTTCCTGGGTCTTGAGCCTGCACCTTTCAGCTGGAACTTACGTCACTGTACCCCCCTGGTTCTGCAGCTCACCAGCTCACCTGCAGGTCTTGGGACCCACTGGCCCCCATAACAGCACCAGCCGGCTCCTCCCATGCCTTTTCCTGTGTGCACACATTATATTGGCTCTGCAGCCTGGAGAACACTGACCAACGCAAGGGTGGTTTTATCTGAGAGCCAAGTGCATCTCCCCTCGGGCCAGGAGTGCGGGAACTTCTCTACAAAGCCACTGCTAAAGTGAAAAAGAACTAGGGAAAAAAGAAAGGCCAGGCTGGGCTCAGTGGCGCATGCCTGTAATCCCAGCGGCTCGGGAGGCAGAGGCAGGAGGATCACAAGTTCGAGACCAGAGGCAGTCTGTGTAACTTAGTGAAACCCTGTCTCAAAAAGTAAGAAAATGGGCTGGGGGTGTAGCTCAGTGGTCCAGCACTTGCAAAGCATGCAAGCACAAGGGCCTGGGTTCAACCCCCAGTACCGCCAAAAAAAAAAAAAAAAAAAAAAAAAAGGCCAACTAATGGATGGACTATGGGGAATGTTTTCTCTAGGTTTCTCTTAGTACCAGAGGTTAAATGAGTTGGGATGCCATTTCAAAATACTTTTCACATTTTTGTTTGTGTTTGTTTGTTTGTTTTGGGCAGTGCTGAGGATCAAACCCAGGACCTCGTGCCTGCTAGTCCATCATCCCCTTTTCACATTTTTCTGACAAATCCGGGAAAAGATTGCTATGGGGCCTGTTTGGTCAATAATAATCAAGGGCCACAAGTCAAAGCCTCTGCTAGAGTGGGACATTTCCTGGCATTAGGTCAGCGACCTGAGTTCCTGCACACACTGTTCCTCAGATGCCCTGTGACATTCCCTGCTCCCCTGACACCTCAAAGCCCTCTCTGCAAAATACTTCTTGCACCATCCCAGCTCTGCAATTCTGCAATAAAATTCTAGGAGTTTCATACTCATTTGAAATAGCAATGACTTCCTGTGTGAGCAGGTGCACCGTCCACAGCTCTATGGATTCATCAACACAAAGCTCATTTGTCTTCACTTGCTGTTGTCACATGCGGACCTCTGGTAGCAGCCCGCACACGGGTTCTTAGGGCTTCCTGATCCTGCCTATGAAGCTTACGTGCTGCCTGGCATCTTGGCGCACGTCTGGAATCCCAGCACTCCAGAACCTGAGGCAGGAAGTTTGCCAGTTCAAGGCCAGCCTGAGATACACAGTGAGAATCTGGCTCAAAAAAGTTTATATAAGCCGGGCGCGGTGGCGCATGCCTGTAATCCCAGCAGCTTGGGAGGCGGAGGCAGGAGGATCGCAAGTTAGAGATCAGAGGCAGTCTGCGTAATTTAGCAAGACCCTGTCTCAAAAAGTAAAAAATATGGGCTGAGGGTGCAGCTCAGTGGTCCAGCACTTGCAGAGCATGCAAGCAGGAGGCCCTGGGTTCAACCCCCAGTACCACAAAAAAAAAAAAAAGAGTATGTGAGATCCAATTATAACTGAAAATTTCCATTTTTTTGAAAAATGCTGCTTAAAAAGCAAATATAGAGATTAGTTTAGACCTTTCTCTTAATAGAATAGCAAGGAGTGATTTGGGGTTAATTTACTTCTATCCTGACCCTCACATTTTGGTTCCCATGTTGCTTCTGAGGCCCTGAGGAAGGGGTGGTCCCGACTTGCTCTCTTCTTCTGGTGGTCACTGGAGTGGAGATCTTGGGGGCTCCTTTGCTTGCAGAAGCATCACCCCAATCCCTGCCTTCATCCTGACGTGGCATTTGCCCTTCATATGCGTCTGTGGTCACGAGTCCCTGTTTTGTAAGGACACTGATTGTACTGGGTGAGGGTGCACCTCAGAACTTTAGAACTTTATCTTTTTTTTTTTTTTTTTTGCCGTACTGGGGGTTGGACCCAGGGCCTTGCGCACGCATGCTCTGCAAGTGCTGGACCACTGAGCTGCACCCCCAGCCCATTTATTTTTTTACTTTTTGAGATAGGGTCTCGCTAAATTTCGCAGACTGCCTCTGGTCTTGAACTTGCCACCCTCCTACCTCCTCCCCAGCCGCTGGGATTACAGACATGCGCCACCATGCCCCGCCCAGGGCTTTATCTTAATGTCCTTAGTTACATTCCCAATGACCCTAGGGGTTTGAACCCTAATATATGAAATGAGGGGACAGTTTAACCCATGATATTCTCCTGCTTCAAAGCCCCTATGAAAAAACTCACATTGTTAAATAAAATTTTACTGAGAATTCAAAATTCTACTTCGAATTCTTATTTTGTGATACAGGGAAGTGAAAAATAATGTGGGGGGTTCTCACAGGACCTTCACCCAAAGATGTCTTACATAACCATAGTACATGCTAGAAACCAGGACAGTGACAACAGCTACCACACTATTCACTCTGGCACAGAACTTACTCATCATTTTTTACATGCAAATTTTTTAAGTCTGTTTTTAAGTCCAACCACAGCCACTTAAACTGTAATTACATCCTTTTGGTTTGGTTTGATTTGGGGTTTTTTGATGTTGGCTGGTTGGTTAAACTTTTTTGTTTAGTGTGTTTATTTGTTTATTTATTGCAGTACTAGGGGGCTGAACCCAGGGCCTTGTACATTCTACGCAAGCGCTCCACCACTAAGCAGCACCCTCACCTCCCTTTTATTTTTTGTTTTGAGACAGGGTCTCACTAAGTTGTGCAGGCTGACTCTGGCCTCAAATTCACGATCCTCCTGCCTCAGCCTCCCAAGTTGCTGGGATTACGGGCATGCGTCACAGCACCTGGCTACATCATGTTTTAAATACCTAAAGTATGAATAGTACCAGTAAAACACAATTTTCTGATATGAAATATCAAAATACAGTGTAGTCTGTTTCAAGAGCAGTAAATTATGAAATTTTAGCCATTTGATTTGGGTTTAAAAGATGTCAGCAGACTGTTGAGGCAGAGATCCTACAAAAGAAACATTTTCCTTTTTCATTGGATCAATAGGTTCTACTCCATGTTCAAAGCCAGGCAGTTCCGTCCTTTGTGCCTGTTCATTTTCAGCTCCCCACCAGGAACCAAGGTCATCTCCCTGGAAATTCGGTCTTCACAGCTGAACTCACCCTCACAAGTAGTTGAGAAACTTGTTTTTTAGGTCACTACTCTGTTGTGCTTTTTCAAAACTGCAGGATACTTGGTAAGAAAGGAAAGAAAGTTACAAAACTCCTGAAATCCGTTTAGGGCTGAGAGTACAGATTCTCCCATGCAGGGGAGGAGGGGGTGATTTTTAGTGTACAGATTTTACAAAAGATGAAAGAAGCTTCTTCCCAAAGAACTTACGCCCAAGACCAAAGGCTTTGAGCAGCAGACTCCTGAAGTGACGTTAAGGAAAAGGAGGAAGAGGAGCAAGTCCCCTGCGGCAGAGGCTCTGCCACTAGAGGGCAGCAGTGCTGAGGAGGAAATGAAACTTCAGACGACCTGGCTAGAGAAAGACCACGCAGAGCAAACCCTTCCGGCTCTAGATTACTGAGGAAGGCGGGGCTGAGCAGTGGGCCTCGGATGGCTACAGATGGACAGGGAGAGGGCCATGATGGGGGAGAACCCATGCCGTCTCCAGTTCTGCTCCCAGACTTAACACTGACTTTCCTTTGCCCATTGCCCCGTTCCAACTGCCTGCTTCATGATCACTGTTCCTGGGAGAACCTACGTGGAACGTTGGGAGTTGGTCTACACCATCTACACCCCTACACTTTGTAACACTTTTATAAAGTCAGGGACTGTGCCAGAATTTATAGACTTGGTGAGGCAGAAAATGGCCTACCTGGAGGGGGGAGCAATACTCACAACCTGAGGAGGCTACCTTGGGTATGGGGGTACAGATGGCAGCTGAAATCCAAACAGGGAAATGCATTCAATGAACAAGTACCAGGCCCATGCAACATATGAGGCTCTCCTCTAGGCTTGGGACTTTGTGTAACTTACGCTCTGTGAGGAACACACAATAGACGTAGAAATGTGTGACATCTGACAAAAAGAACATCAGCGTGAGAAGAAGTAAAGCAGTGGAAAGAGGTAAAAAGAGAAGGTAGGCAGGTGGCCGGGAAAGGCCTCTTTGGGGAAGAAGGGTCATATGATCAGGGAAATGAATGAAAGGAGAAAGACAGTCTGGTATCTCAGCCAGAAAGAATGGCAAAAGCAAAGGCTCTGGGGTAGAAGCAAGCATATTTAAGGAAACCAGAGTGACAGGGGAAGTGGGTGAGGAAACAGAGCCATGAGGGAGTCAGAGGCCATGAGGGAGTCAGGGGCTTCTTGGACCATGGTGAAGATTCTGGATTTGATATCAATTGTTTGTTAAAAAAAAAAAAGAAAAGAAAAGAAAGAAAAAGAAAAAGAAAATGAAAGAAAAAAAAAGAAAGAAAGATAAGAAAGAAAGAAAGAAAGACCACTGGTGAGTTTTGAACAAGGGAGAGAGAAAAATGTATTTATCTTTTAAGTGGAATAGACATAGATGAGATGAACCTAAAGGTCTATTCCAGGAGTTGAAGGGAGAACGGAGGGTGGCTTGCAGTAAAGAGCTGTAGAGGAAGTGGTCAGATCTCAACAACAGCCTTGTTAATGGCCGGGATATAAGGTATGAAAACCAGAAAACCCTACTATCAGTCCCAGGCTGTGGTGGCCAGGGCTGGGCGTGGCTGGGTAGAGGACGGCTGTTCTGATGGGTTTCCTAAATGTGAAGTGCTCATCAGGCATCGCAGTGAATGTAGGCGACTGGAATGCCCACTAACAAAGCCTAGTACAATAACTTACAAAAGAAATAATGCAGGGAGGGAAGTTCCAAGCACTGGAGCTCATAGACCTAACGCCATATTTTCTTTGCTCCCGGGGCCTGTCCCAAGAGTAGGTGACGGAGAGCAGCCTGCACAACCCATCCTGGCCCAGCATCTTCACACACCTGAGGCTGGTTCTGCGTAGCAGCCTGCCTAGCAGGGACAGTGAGTCCTGCCTGCATAGTACTCCACCTTCCGTGCAGGGAGCTGGGCCCAGCCCCCTCCCCATCCCCAACCAGCTAGCTGGAGTCCTGCTTCAAAAAGATGGGACCCCCTGGAGATGAAATATTTGTGCTTCCAACCCACACTGAGCCTCCCTTGGTATAGAAGCTGGACTCCATCAGGCTCAAGTTTGTCACATCCCTTTGGGTAGCCAGTGACACCCACCCTCCCACACCTATGGCCACTCAGATCTCGGCCACACCTGCTGAAGGACTGAGTCTCTGCAGCCCCTCACAGAGTCAGACATTGCTACACTGTAATTTTGTTAAACATTTGGTGTAATTAAAAGAGATTTCATTTCTAATAATCATTTTCACACAAACTGTCAAGTCCCATCTGCGTGAGGAGCGGGGCCCCACCTGTAGCAGAATAATTGTGTAAGCGTTCATTTTGAAAGAATAGGGGAAAGCTATTGGATTTTGGACCTTCTTGCTAATCATGTCCTAGTAATTTGGACAAATTACTCCCATCCAGACAACAACAAACATGGTTCTATCACTAACTGACAGTAAAAAATACTCATGCCCCACCTACTACCTGCCCCTAAACAAAATAGCCTGGCCTGCTGGTTGTCATCGTTAGGTGCATGAGTCAGATCTGACTCGTAGCGACTCTGTGTACCACAGAACAAAACACTGCCCAACACTGTGCTATACACACGATCTTTTATGTTTGAGCCCATTGTTGCAGCCACTGTGTTTCTTCTCATTTTGAACTGTGCCTCCTCAGTAGAAGGGGGTCCCAGAGGCGTTAGTCCATTGTCATCACTAAATTCAACTCTACTCTGAAGAGGCAACTCTCCCCAAGTCCTTTCTTGAATGTCTTCAGCCTGCCCGGCTCATTTTCTGGCACTATATTTGTCGGTGCTTCTCTGCTATTCATAGGGTTTTCAATGGCTAATTGTTCCAAGAGTGGGCTGCCAGGTCCTTCTCCCTGGTCTGAGTGTGGAAGCTCAGCTAAAACTTGTCCACTATGGGTGGCCCTGCTGGTTTCTGAAGTACTGGTGACGTGGCTGTCCGCATCATAGCAACACACAAATCCCCACAGCACGACAAACTTGACAGACATCTGTCTGCTGGAGGTAGCGTTCATGTAAAGTGGCTAAGCTTGCAACCAAATGTCGAGAATAACAAGAGGATTTTCTAAGCTGGTCTGTGATTTCTTTGATGGATTTCCCTGGCTCTCATTCAGGAGAACTCCAGAGGACCTTGGTCTGTCCCCTGCCCTTGACTTTCTACTGTCTGTGGAGAAAAGGATTCCCTCTGGCTCCCGGTGCGCCTTGTCATTCCATATGAACGCTAATGGCGGTAGGAACGTGGTAGACATCTCCTCGGGTGACTGGCTGTCCCCAGGAGAACGTGTGGCACCAAGTGGCCTTTCCTGTACACCTGGGGAGGTTTGCTGTGCCATGCCATGGGCCGAGGGTCTCTCTCGATGGACGCTGCCATCAGGACAAGAGTTAACACAAGGTCCTTTTCTGCAGTTCTGACCTTCCACCATCTTGGTTATTCAGTCTGACCTTCTCCTGTGTCTTCCCTCTCCAGAGCCTTATTCCTATTTCCCATCCTCTGGGCACACATCACAGTATAATTTTATTGTCAGTCCTATGCATAGAAAGTAACTTAGAGATAATATTTATAAAAGGTTTTAAATTCCTACTAAAGTATATATGGTTATAACTTTTAGTTCCCTCCTGATTAACGGCTATTGGGTCCAGAATGTGGTTTTAAATTTATTCAATGTCCTACCTTCTTTTCTTCTTGTTGCCCAAGTCCCTTTCAGCTAAAAGCTAAAAGCTAAAAGGATGGCTTTCATTCCTTGCACATGTCAGGTAGGAGCGCAGAGGCCCAAGAGATTGAGTCCTTACCCCAGGCTACACAGCTGCTAAAGGGCAGGCAGGGCACCCGGTCTTTGAGAGACATCGCCGCTTCTGAGTCACAGTCTCACCTTCTCAGGGCAGGCGCTTGAATCGGGGTGAAGGCCCTGTCCCTCCAATGGACGGCTCTGGCTCATGGCCCACTCTCTCCCTTATCAGAGATGAGCGCAGCTGGCCTCTCTGCACTGTGGCGTGCGGGCGACGGTCCTCCCTCGCTCCACGGACGCACTCCTCTGCTCAGTTTTGAGGTTGAAAAATGAGGCTTTACAGCCATAGAGGAGCAGGTGCAGAGAAACTGAGAGGGTAATTTCCCACAGATCATAGAACGTCCAGAGTCACACATACCGGACCCCCCTCATCCTGTGGCATGGTCTTTAGGGCAGCCCTGGGCAAGCGATGCTCTGATTTACTCCTTGAGAAAAGCAGCTCCTTCGTGGCTGTGATTTTTGTCAGCATCTGGAGAGACAGAGCAGGAGATCTGGCTGCACCGTGACCTCTGGGCCACGTGACCACAACATTGCCCTGCTCCCTGCCTCTCCCCAGCAGCTCTGCACCGCCCTGGAGCCAGACACGTGACTCTCTCAGAAGCTGCCTGGAGGGAGGCTCTCAGTGCAGACCCCTTCTGTTGGGTGGGAAAGCCAGACAGAGAGGCTGGGTGCTCTTTGCACCGTTTGATGTGCTTAGCGCCCCGGAAGATGCAAAGGTGTCCACAAAGAGTGTCACCTCTCCACAAAGGGTGACTCATCTGTCAGCGCCCTATGGCTTTTAGCTGAGAGGGATTTGGGCAACAAGAAGAGAAAAAGATAGGACATTGAATAAATTTAAAACCACATTCTGGACCCAATAGTCGTTAATCAGGAGGGAACTAAAAGTTATAACCATATATACTTTAGTAGGAATTTATAACCTTTTATGAATATTATCTCTAAGGTACTTTCTGTGCATAGGACTGACAATAAAATTATACTGTGATGTGTGCCCAGAGGATGGGAAATAGGAATAAGGCTCTGGAGAGGGAAGACACAGGAGGTGGTCAGATTGAATAACCAAGATGGTGGAAGGTCAGAACTGCAGAAAAGGGACTCTCAACCTAGCAAGTAGTAATGATGCGGGAAACATTCGTCATTACTTGTTTTAGATATCAACTTCTGGCCAGGTGCGGTGGCGCACGCCTATAATCCCAGAGGCTTTGGAGGCAGAGGCGGGAGGATCGCAAGTTCGAGACCAGAGGCAGTCTGCATAACTTAGAGAGACCCTGTCTCAAAAAGTAAAGAGAAGTAAGGGAGTCCAAAGGAAAGGGTATTTTCTTTAGGTGGAATAATCAGGAGAGGCTTCATGGAAAAAGGAGTGGTTAGTTGGTGTGGAGTTTCTTTTGGAAGGGGAATTTGTTTTGTTTTGTTTTTGCAGGGCCGAGGCTCAAACTCAGGGCATCTCGCGCCAGACAAGTGCTCCACCCCTGACCTATACCTCATTCCAGGAAAAGAAGTTTTGAATCAATCCTGGAAGGATTTTCAGCGTCTCACCAGGCAAATATGAGGAAAGGACCTGAGTGACACCACACGGACGGGAACAGTGAAATCTGACGGGGAGGAACCAGGGATTTCTAAAACCTTAAGACGATCTTCCTAGCAGTGAGGCCCCCAAACACCAGATTTCCGTTATGTGCTGGCTTTGTTCCGGGCACGGGGCTGCGGCCTCCACCTCCAGGGCTTCCACCTCTGCTCCTACCCCGGCTGCTCCTGTGTACAGAGGAAGAGACCGAAGCATCCTTTCTGAGGTCACACTTCCAGCAAGTGGTAGAACGGGAATTTGAACCCCATGGTTTAGCGTGACCGAGGCCACGTGTTTAAATGGGACCCAGAACAAGGCGATTGCCAGCGAGGCCAGTGTCATGGCTGGACCGTCCCCCACAGAAGTTCATGGGTGGGAGCCCTCAGCCTCGTGCCTCAGGGTGTCATTCTACTGGGAGACGCCTGTAAAGAGGACACTGAGGTCCAATGGGACTACCAGGATGGGCCCCAATTCAATGTAAGAAAAAGAGATGAGGACATAGGCATGCACAGAAGGCAGACCAGGATGGGACAGCAAGGAGACGGCCACCTGCAAGAGAAGTGTGAGAAGAATCGACCTGGCCAACACCTTGGTCTTGGACTTCCTGCCTCTGGCACAGGGAGACGATGCACTTGGGCCATTTAAGCCACCCAGTGTGTGACGCTTAGTACGGCAGCCCTTACAGAATAATAGAACCAGTCAGAGGCCAAATCACACTCCTCCACAGACCAAGATGGCGCGCAATGCACACCAAGACCACCCACTGCGTAGGACCCAGGGTGCAGCAAGGTCAGGTACAAAGCAATCACGGGAGCAGGAAGAAGTGTTGGAGGAAAGCAGGGCCCGTGGAAGGTGCCAAGCCATGAGTGCGTGCAAAGCAGGTGTCCTTTGGCACAATCTCCCCGCCAAGGGAAGGCACTCCCTTGTGCACATTCGAGGTCAGAAGTGCAGACTGTGGGAAGGGGGAAATCTTCAGCACTGAGAGGATTTGTGAGCCCAGGACTTGTTAAGGTCCGGCTCCAGGAGAGACCGGTAAAGAGCTTCCAGGAGCAGGAGGAGGAAGCAGAAGAAGCCAGTCAAAGCTGGATTTCAGACAGAAGCCACAGAGGGTCGATCGTTCCTATTGATCATTCCCATTGACCTGATTATGCCCCCAGAAGACATTTGGCAATGGCTACAGACATCTTTGCTCATCACATCTGGGCACACGGTACTACTGGCGTCTGGTGGGTAGAGGCCAGGACTGCTGCTCACCACCCAACAGGGCACAGGCAGACGCACCCTGGCTAAGGCGTCAGTAGTGCTGCTGCTGAGAAATTCTGGCCTCTGATAATAACCGAAAATGAAGAGCCCAACAAATGCGCCCTCAGGCCCAAGACCCCAGCCAGCCAGCCCAGCACAGGAGAATGTGTGACTTCCTCAAACAAAGGACTGAGAGCTGAAGCCAAACACGCACAGAAATTTGGGATCTGCCCAGGCATTGGACTGTTTTCCACATTCTGCCCCACTGTGTATTAAAAGAGTAAGTTAGTTATTCTCAGGCAAATTCTCCTCCTTTTTGTCAATTTCCAAATTTGATCTAAAAGTGAAGGTAGCGTGAAGCAGCAGGAGAAAGAGCTGTTACGGACTCACTCTGGAGATCAGACCCACCATGCACTCAGTTCACGTCTCCAACAAGTTACATAAACTTTCTCGGTCTCTGTTTCCTCACCTAAGAAATGGAGGCCACGTGTTTGCTTTATAGGATTGCTGGGAGAATTTAAAACGATGCACTAAGTGAAAAGAATCTGGATGTGGTCAGTGCTGAGTCTAGGAGAGTTGCCCCTAACATTGGTCTGGGATTTAGCTCAGTCGGTAGAGCACTGCTCTGCAGTCTCTGAGGTCCCGGGTTCAACTCCCAGCACCGCAAACATGGGAGAAGGACCTGGCAATCCACTCCCGTGGCAATCCCGAAACAATCAGCCATTGAAAACTCTATAAGGGTCGCTATGTCAGACATGACTCGACAGGGTCACTATGTCAGACACAACTCGACGGCACATAACAAGCAAGCAAGCCACTAACACTACCCTTCTATTAGTAATTGGTCAAATAAGGGAAAAAAAACTATTGGGCTCCAGAGCCCTACCAATTACCTGGACATCAGTCCCCAGGTAACATCTGCCCCATGGAGGGTGCATGAAGGTCAGTGAACCAAAGAGAAGAGCATCCCCCAAATCTAATATTGTACTATTCAGATTTCTGGAAAAAAAGGAAATGGAGCACATAGAAAGGAAACAGAGTGTGTGTGTGTGTGTGTGTGTGTGTGTGTGTGTGTGTGTGTGTGTGTACCTGCACCTCACACTTTCACAAGGGATGGCATGAAGCCCCAAAACAGGGGAGTCCCAGACTAGGGTGGATGAACCAGAATGGCTGGGCAGAGATGGTGTTGCCTTCAGACAAGGAAGCCTGAGTAGCCAAATCAGGAGAGACATTCCCGTCTTCACAGAGGGTGGCAGAACTCAGCAGCTGAACTTTGGCTTTTCCAGACCGGGCAGCTTTTCCAGTCATAGGATTTGTGAAACTTCACTAAGGCCTCTTTCCTAACTCTACATGTTGTTGTTAGGTGCCA
>VMDO01020593.1:0-37175 GCA_007922755.1 Pedetes capensis
AAAAAAAAAAAAAAAAAAAAAAAAAAAAAGGGCTGGGGGTGCAGCTCAGTGGTACAACACTTGCAAAGCATGCAGGTGCGAGGCCCTGGGATCAACCTCTAGTACCACCCACCCCCCCAAAAAAAGAAAGGGGATTCCCACCTGCAGTGGATGGAATAAATTACCATCATTCCTAAGTATCTGCTGGAATTGCTTCCAGGGCTGCTACAGGGACCAAATCCATGACGCTCAAGTCCGTCATACGAGATGGGCCAATATTTGCACCGATCCTAACACCTCCTTCCATACACTTTAAATCATCTCCCAGTTGCTTACAACACCAGACACAAAGTCAGTGCTGTGTAAATAGCGGTTATACTCTATTTTGTAGAGAATAATGCCAAGAAAAGTCTGCATGGGTTTAATAGAAATGCAATTTACATCTGTGGTTGAATCCAACGATGTAGAACCTGCGCTGTTCGGTGTCTTAAACTCACACCCTGGGGCTCAGCTTTGAGGGGCACGTGCAGCATCTTGACTTCAAGTCCTCGAGGGGTATGAAGTCATCGGTCTAACTGTGGAGGAAATTCTCCAAACCATGGGGTTTTAAATCAAAGCTATCTTCCGGGAAGCGCAACATATTTACCTCCTGTCTGCTCTTAAAATCAGAGCCAGAAGAGTAAGAACTGGAAATGGAGTCTTGCCAGCAAAGCACAGCCTCTCCATGTCAATATTGTAAAACACCACCAAAATTTCACTATCGCCAGTCGACAGCGTCTATTTCCTCTTCAGATATTAGATGCCTAAAGTGCCTCATAAGATGCATTTTGTTCTGACCCTTGCTCTGCTCTGAAAACAATTGCATTCTTCACCGTATTTTTCTTGGACGTTGACAAGAAACTAAACACTCCTTCATGTCTCCCCTTTGGAGGCAGCCAGTGGTATGGTGTGGCTGGAAACTGAGTGAGAGAAATGTAAAGAGTTAAACAGCTGAAGTAAGAATGATTTTGTCAAAGTTTTCTGGGAGTGAGATGCAGAATCTGCATTTCAAACAGTTATCCCGGATGACTCTGCAGCTGAAGAGCGACCATAATGCGGAGAACATCTGATTTCGTGGCTGTGAGAAGAATCCTAACCGGCACCTGGTGTGGTGTGGTGTGTGCTGTGGTCTGGTCACCCATGCCGCAGAGCGCAATCTGTAAGGTTCATCCTGGAGCCAGCCAGGCCCTCCTTCTATAGCTGAAGGGGTGGAGGGAGAGGATTAAGTTAAGCCTCAAAGCATCTAGAAATTCGAGCCTTTGAAGCTGGAGTCTTTTGTTCCCAATCTAAAACCCCCAGCTTTCTGCTTTGTAACTGAACCTCACCCCAGCTCAGGTGTTGCTATGAGTCTCCCCTGTGCGGAGAAGTCTGGGGGAGGGAAGCTCCTGATTAAGTTAAATAGGTGAGGCTGTTGGGTGAGCCCAGCTCAAAATAAAGCTAACTATAATGGTTAGTGGGTCCAGAATAGAATAAAGCAACCATGAGAGTGGTGGGCGGGTCGGGAATAAGCCAATCATAGGAGGGGATGGGAGGGTCCTGTTCAAACAAGCCAATAAAATAGGACACACCATGAATCATTGTATTTTTTTTATTGGAAATTTCTAATGTACACCTTGACGTGATTCATTCTGACATGCTTTTCATTGTGACATTTCCATAGATGCATTTTGTTGTACGTTATACATGTAAGTTCCCCCTCACCCTCTTGTGTGCTTCCTCCCCCCATCCCACACCCCCCACACAAAGACTTCTCTTCCATTTGCTTGTCTTTTTATGGTAATATTTTTCTATATATTTTTGGGTTCCAGTTCTGTTTAAGACAAACTTTTTCTGTAGTGAACTTTCTTTTTACATTGCCAGAACTATTACATGAATTTTCTAGTCCAACTATAATAATACCATTCTTAGCTTTTTTTTTCTTTATGAATCATTGTATTTTTGACTGCTATGTGGTGTGTATAAGTGTGTGCAGTGAGTGTGTATGAGGATGTGTGAGGCATGTGTATGCTCTATGTATGTATATGGTATCACGTGTGTGTATGTGGTGGTGCATGGTATATGCCTATGCATCTGTTAATGCATGTACAGTGGAGTATACTTCTGCGTGTGTGTGTATGTGTGGGTTTGCATGTGTGTATGGTGGGTTTGTGTGTATATATGTATGTATACGCGTGATGTATGTATACACGTGAGTAGGGGCTGGGTCCTACTCAAGTGAGCAGATTGTTAGTGGCGGGTGGGTGGGAATTGGGCGTTTCTGGTGGAAAGAAGTCAGTCCTTCGGGGCCACTCCCTTTGGGCCCTTGGGTTCATGTGGATGATGAGACTAGAGGGAAAGGCTGGTGAGTGGCTTCTGTACAATTTTCTCGATTTTTCACAAAAGACTCAACAAATAAGGTCACGAACCACTGAGGTACATTGTAGGGCACGTTCATGATGCGTGAAAGTGCAGCGCCATCTTGCAGCCCTGAGGAAACAGCTGAAGAACAGAGCCGGACCCCGAGAACGCTGGCCAGGAAGTCAGAAATGTGCGAAGCCTGGGATGATGCCTTTGAACTGCGGGGACAGCCGTGCCTGGGGCAGGATTTCTCTTGTGTGTGAAACAATAAACTGCCCCTGTTGTTCAAGGTATTACTTTGCCTGTGTACATCTAACCGGATGTCATGGCTACCTGAAGAGTTGGTAGAATAAATAAGTAAAATATTTTACTGTCAACAGCAGGCGCTTCATGAAAGAAGAGGCAAAATGTACATGAACTTCTGGATAGAATGGAAGACTTCAAAGCAATTTGCCTCTTAAAGTGGACACTTTGAGCTCTTATAGGAGCTTATGAGCTTCAGAGCACCAAGAACATCTATTTAGGAGCAATTTTTTTTTTCAAATACTTTCCATGATTGTTTGGTGTGGAGGACCAACTGACTATGAATGTGGCAGGAGCAGAATTCTCAGCCCACACAGGGACCTCAGCAGCGCAAGTGTTCAGTGAGGACTGAGCGACAGCTGGCCGTTTGGATCAGAGCAGAGAGGAGACGTGTCTAGAAGGAGAGGTGGGAGTAGAGGAAGAAAGCAAGCTGTCCAAGAAAGAGCAGGCCAGGGCAGGTGGTGTGCAGGAGAGAGGGAGCCACAGGAGCTCTGAGGAGGACAAGTTTATAAGGAACTGAGAGGTGAGGCCTCTGGCCAGCGGAGAGAGTCACGCCCACTGATGATGGTGTTTTGCCTGTTGTACATAGGGTCGCTATGAGTCAGACACCGACTTGATGGCACCTAACAACACCATTGTTTGGATTTGTTTTTGCACTTAAACATATTGGGGAGAACCTTGTCCTCAGTTCCCCTCAGGGAGAGATGGTGGCACCCCGCTAGTAACTGCACCACTGCTCTCAGCAGAGTGGGAAAGAGACGCCTTCACCATGGCCGCTTCAGGGAATGGGCTTGAGAGGTGCAAAGGCTCCTTTTCGGTCCTGTAGGTGTCCTGCTGGTCATCATTTGAGTTTCCTGCTCCCTGGGAGGACCCTGGCTGCTTAGACATCACAGCCTCTTTGCTGGTGCAAGACTCATCCAAACCCTGTGATGGTGTTGGTGGTGTTAGGTGCTATGGAGTTCTATCCAACTCATAGCGACCCTCACAGGGTTTTCAATGGCTGATTGTTTGGTGATTGTCTTGGGAGTGGATTTCCAGGTCCTTCTCCTACTTGAATTGAACTTGGGAACTCAGAGACTGCAGAGCAGTGCTCTACAAACTGAGCTAAACCCCAGCCCTCTGTGATGGTAGGAACAGCTATATTGAAGAAGCAGGTAGTGGGCAGTTTTAGGCTGCTTTCAGAGTGGAAAATCTCACTCTTATCCCCTTTCACACCCCATTTGAGTGCACAGACTTCATGTTTAGGACTCCTGACTTCTTTGAGGATGCTATCTGTGTCTGACAGAGATAGATGAGGATGCTGTATTGTAGGGGAAAACTGGGAAGAAAAATGTAAAAACCCCAAAACTGAAAAAACAGGGTTTGAGAAACTAATGGAGAAACTGAAATGGCAGTAACTGAATGGCAGTAACGCAAATAAAAGCAATGTACCTGGAAAGCAAAAGCCTGCCAAGAAAGGACTTGTAAATATGTAAATATGATTGGCTGGAAATAGCCAACTGTGATTGGACACTCCTTGCATTCCCATTGGACAATTTTCTAGGACTGTGATTGGTCAAAAATAACAGACGGTGATTGGATCAATTTTCAAGCCCTTTCACTCCACCCCAGCTCCTATTGGACCACTGAGAACAAAAGCCTCACACCTGATTGGCTCAGCCCAATGAGGGAGAGCTATAAAAGTAGCCACTCTGAGGCAGTTTGCATGGCTCTCAGGATCAACATCATTGCCTTGCCATTGCCAGAAGACATTGCTCTTGAGAACAGCGACTGCGGTGCTGCAGAAAGGTTAAAGCATCCCAAGGCTTTTCCTTTCTCCTCACTCTTTCCTCTCGCGGCGATTCTGAGGGCCGCTTGAGCCCGTGCCCCTCACCAGAGGGTCCCGAGAATTTTATCTGTGGTGCGCCGCTGTGCCGTTGCATCCCGGCTGGCCCAGCCAAGTGCAGACCTATGACCAACACTGTATGTTGGGGTGTTCTGAATGAAGAAATCCATTTCAAAGAAGTGGACAGCTTGAAAAGTCCCAGAGATTCTGCCCGGCAGAAGCCCTGCAGCTGGACAAGTCACAGGAAGGACCAGCCTGCTTCCTGGGGTGCCAACCTCATGTTCACATGCTCAGCCTGTCTCCCCACCTTCTGAACATTATACCTTTGCTGCGACCACAAAGAGAAAATTGGTTTTTATCTGACCTAAGCTCAGTTGGCAGAGTGCTGCTCTGCACTCTCTGAGGCTTTGGGTTCCCCAGCACGGCAAAAATGGGAGAAGGACCTGGCAGCCCATGCCCGAAACAATTAGCCATTGAAAATGCCATGAATAGCAGAGAAACACTGACACAGTGCCAGGCATGGCACAGCATTGGGGAGTGCTTCGTTTTGTTGTACATAGGGACGCTATGAGTCGAACCCAACTCAAAGGCACCTAACAACAATAACAAAAACGAATAAAACTTGAGTCCAAGCTTCAAGAAGTTGACAACCAAGGTATTGCAGGGCATTCAAGGTAACTTCTGTACCCATTGGTGACAAGGTATATGTGCATTTTTAGCTGCCTGCCCAGAAGAACAGGGACCCTATATTTTCATATTTCATGTTCTTTCTGGGGTCAACTCAGCAGTGCAAGAAAGATGGGCTGGAAGAAGATGGTAGAGGCTTCTTGAAGGTGCTCAGAGCATGGACCTTCAACCTCAGCTGCCAAACCCTGATCTCAGCAGCACATCCTGGAGGGAATCCAGGGAAAGAAACAATGAGGATCACCAACCAAGAGTCACCTACCGCCCCTCTGGTCCCTGTGACCACTCCCTGAGAGTCGAGTTCTTTCTCCAAGGACAGATTGGTTCCTCCACAAGGCAAGAAGCCTGGCATCTGATAGCAGCCAGCCTCCATCACAGCTTCAGTGGTCACCACTGGCTAGAAACTCCTGGGTCAGGGCAGCCTACACAGGGAGGGCACCCTTGGCCCAGTGAACCATAGCAAGGAGAGGAGCCACTTAGGAAAGGGGCAGCTCTTGTGAGAAGCCTGGAGGTCCCAGGGGCAGCAGTTCCCAGAAGAGGGATGGGAAGAACTAGACAGAAAAAAATAAGCCAGGCGCGGTGGTGCCCACCTATAATCCCAGCGGCTCGGGAGGTGGAGGCAGGAGGATTGCAAGTTCGAGACCAGAGGCAGTCTGCGTAACTTAGTGGGAACCTGTCTCAAAAAGTAAAAAATAATGGTGGTGCAGCTCAGTGATCCAGCACTTGCAGAGCCTGCAAGTGCGAGGCCCTGAGTTCAACCCTCAGTACCAAAAAAACAAAAAACAAACAAAACTACGGGTTTCCAAAGGCACTGGTCAAAGAGGAGGCGGCAGCCCACCTGGGCTGTGATGTCGACTCAGAGAGAGGACAGATGTGATTCCTGAAGCCTCTCTCCTCAGTGTGCAGATGGCAATTTTCTTCTTTCCCTCCCTCTTCATCCCAGTCTCCCCTACCCTGTAAGTAGCAGACAGGGGAAGGACCCTCATTTCCAAAGAATCCATTCATCCCAAATGATGAATAACTTCCACTCAGCCCTGTCTCCGGCAAGACAGAGACATACGGATACCCTGAGAGCAGTCTGCGCGATATTCTGCAAACAGCAATCTGCCATTTATCCAGCAGCGGTGGCATTTTAGAAAATAAATATTACATAGCTTTCATTTATGCCCCGAATTAGGGATTTATGACATGCATTCATTAGGTACCACGTTCCAAACCACACAATTTACTGGCAGCTATAAACAAGTTCAAGTGCTTAAAACGCAGATAATAAAACAAATTTCACAGCTCCCATAAATAGTAGTCTGCCATGCCTTCCTCATTCTCAAAAATTTCACTGAGTCAGCCTGTCGGTGAGCAGCGTCCCCAGCTGGCTGGTCTCAGGGGTCGGGGCTGGCCCGGCAGTTCCACCCTAATCACTCACCCGTGGACAGCCGCGCAGGAAGCGCTGACTGCGATGTCGCGGGGTTGCCCGCACCTGGCAGCCAGGTGGTACACAGCCCATACTCTAGGAGTCTGGGGAAGTGGGGTGGGGTGGTGCCGAAGGGTTTGAGCCTCCTGGGAAAGTGGCAGATGAGAGCTTCTAGGTTGAGCAGGTGGACTCTTCCTGCTCCGCAGGAATCCATGGCAGCTGGTTCCTCACAGAAGTCAAAGCCGGGGAGACACGGTGTCTGACTCCCTAGTATGTGTAGCTGTCGGTGGGTAGCAGAGGTGTGCACTTAGCAAAGCACCTGCATCCCTCATCTGTGTCTGCAGATAGATCTCCACCACGCACAGCACCATCTCCTTTAGCACACGTGGACTCAATGTACACATCCAGGTTATAAACGGAGTCAGGTTACCTGATATCAGAGTTCCTGTTACCCCAGTGAGATCTCAGCATTGCTAGGAAGCAGTGCCCCTTGCTCTGTTCCTAAGCCGATTGCAGAAGAAGGCTCAAGGGTCATCTCCAAAGCAGTCACTTGACGTCCCTCTCAGCCCCCTCCCATGCTAGCCTTTGCAATAGTTTGGACCTGGAATGTCCCACACAGGCCATGCGTTAAAGACTTGGTTGGCAGCTTATGGTGCTATTGGGAGAGAGTGGAACTTTTAAGAGGTGGGGCCTAGCGGGAGGAAGTTAGGTTATTGGGGGTGAGCCCTTCAAGGAGATACTGAGACCTCAGCCCTCTCTCTCTTTTGCTTCCCAACCACCAGGAGGTAAGCAGACCTACAACACACTCTTGTGCAGTGACGTACTGTGCTGCCACAGCCCCAGAGCAACAGAGCCAAGCGAGTGAGCACGAAAACCCCCAAAACCGTGAGTTAAAATAAATCTTCCCTCCTTTAAGTTGTTTACCTCAGGTATTTTGTTACAGCCACTGAGAGCTGACTAACACATTCTGCTCTGCCCTCTTCTCTGGATGGGGAGGAATCCTTCGGTGTGTCCTGGCATCAGAGAACAGCCGAGCAGGCATCTGTCCCCCTTCTCCCACTGAGAGCTTCAAAACCATGACACAAGGCTGAAACATGGTCTCCAAGTTTGTAGGTGCCTGCCTGCTAGAGATTTTTGACAGGTTTGGTTAGAGACGCGCTCGGTGCATAATAATGAGAAAGCTGTCAGGCTAAATGCCAATCTGAGTTTGAAGGAAGAGGCTCATGTAACTTTTGGTTGTTTAAGGGCAAGAAGCCTGGAACTCTGTCTTCTTGTTAAAATGACAACGAGTAACAAGCAATTTTTTTTAAATTCTCTTCTCCCTTAACAAGTGGGGACTAACAGGGAACTTGCTATTAAAATGAACTTACCAAATAAGCATTGCTGTGGGAGAGGAAGTCTTTAGTAAGGTGCATTGCTGTTTGTTTTATCATCTTCATCATCTTATAACATGTTTAATATGTGAGAGAACAGAGCTCTCCCAAGGCTTTTCCAAATGGTCTAATGGTCATGGTGCCTGATTTGTGGATTGTGAAATCTAAGGAAAATAATGGGCTGGGGTTTAGCTCCGTTGGTAGACTGCCATTCCGCACTCTCTGAGAACCCGGGTTCTATCCCTAACACTGCAAA
Organism: Pedetes capensis; assembly: GCA_007922755.1. NCBI lineage: Eukaryota > Metazoa > Chordata > Mammalia > Rodentia > Pedetidae > Pedetes > Pedetes capensis. Next base: position 8,208 of record VMDO01020593.1, read on the forward strand.
TATGGGAGAAGGACATGGCAACCCCCTCCCAAAGCAATCCTCATAATCAGCCATTGAAAATGCTACGAAGGTCGCTGTGAGTTGGACCCGACCCCATGGCACCTAGCAACAGCAAAGGAAAATAATGCTAAGAGGCCAAGGGGAAACTACACGCATAGGTTTGGGTGTGCAGTAAATGTTGTATACATTGTGGGCCACATCATGTCTGTAACCTTATGCTAAGACTCTCTAGTCTTGTCTCCTGGGAACCTCAGAGGCTTGTGTTGTGGCTCCTGTGAGATGTGGCCAAAATGACAGCTATCACTGGACCAAACACTTTGTCCAGGAAATCTCCACGTACAGCATGATAAGCGGTTTGAATTTATTTGCAAAAGAAGAGAGTGGTTTCGAAGGATTTCAAGCAGAGAGCGTGTCATACTCAGATCTGCCTTTTAGGAAGATAGGAACCGACTAGAGGGGAGGAAGGACCCGGGAGACACGTGGGAGGTGGAACCGATGGGGAAAAGGAGAGAGAGACAGGGTTAGAATAATGCCCAGGTGTCAGGCTCTGGGTCCGGGTGGAGAAAGGTCCCATTTGCCAAGGAGGAGAATCCAGAAAAAGGAAGGAATCAGGAGGAGGTAGAGCGTGAGGTGCTGGTGAAGCAGGCAGGTGCAAAGGTCTGGGCTCCAGCGGTCATAAGAAGTATCTGGCTGCAAATGTGATCAAAATGAAAGAAGCCCTGTGAAGACCTCAGAGGGAAGGTGCTGTGAGAGCAAAGGGCTTGTTATTTTCCTGTGTTTCCTATACCCTCCCCATTGAGTCAAAGAGAAAGCACTTCCTGTCTTGATCTTAGCTGCCGCCCCCATCTCTGTGCCTGCCTATTCCAGGCAGGAACAGAACAAGCCTCGCAGAGGTAGGATGTAGGATGGACTTGCGCGAGGAGGGTGCTAAAGTTCCAGCACCGACAGCCAGAACTCAAGAGAGGAGAAAGCCGGGAGAGGTGGCGCATGCCTGTAATCCCAGCGGCTCAGGAGGCGGAGGCAGGAGGATGGCAAGTTCGAGACCAGAGGCAGTCTGCGTAACTTAGCGAGACCCTGTCTCAAAAACTGAAAAAATGGCCCAGGGTGCAGCTCAGTGGTCCAGCACTTGCAAAGCATCCAAGTGCGAGGCCCTGGGTTCAACTCCCAGTACCACCAAAAAAAAGGGGCAGGGGGAGATTCTGTTTCAGTCCTGTGCCTTTGGAACTCAATCCTTTTCATAGACCCCCTTGGTTGATCGGTTAATCTACGCCCTTTAAGAAACTGGTTGCTGGGCGTCATCGTGCAGATCTGTAATCCCAGCAACTCGGGAGGCAGAGGCAGGAAGATGGCAAGTTCGAGGACAGTGGCAGCCTGAGTAATTTAGTAAAATAAAAAAATTAAAATTAAATAAAATAAACTTAGTAAAATAAAAAGCAAAAAATGGGCTAAGGGTGCCTCGAAGGGTGTGGTGACAAGCCAGTGTGTGGTGAGTATGCAGCGTGGTGCAGGCGAAGGGCTCGGGACTTGAATCGCGTTCGTTGTGCGTGCGCAGCTTTGGCTTCCGGGTATAGACGCTCAGCTTTGGCTTCCGGGTATAGCGGGGTATAGCGCCGTGCTGAGGAGAGCTCCTGGAGCAGATAACCCCACGTGGCAGGTTGCTAGACTGTAGCCACACCCAGTCTTAGCGTCACACTCATCCAGAGTACACAGCAGGTGCTCTGCAATGTCTACCTAATGCCACAGCCTGCGCCCTCCCCTGCGGCTCTCTCTTACCACGGGTTTCCACAACACTTTGAGCAAGAATGCCTTCTGAGGTGGGGGTTTTTACACCAGAACTGTCGAGAAGCACTATAAGTGGTTTTTAAAGTGCATATCCCTGGCCATAACTCAATGGCTCTACGGGCCAAAAATCTGAATTCTCAAGCTGCCTGGGAGGTTCTGATTTTAAAATATATTTTATTGCCACGTTTGTGTGTGAATATGGTGCTGGGGATCGAACTTAGGGCCTCACGCCTAATAGGCGTGTGCTCTACTGAGTTCCACTCCCAGACCTAGGTGGTGCTGATTGAAATGGGCCATGGAGTGCTGTGAGAAAGCCTGTTCAGGGGTGCCGCTGAGGTTCTACAGGTGTGAAAGGACATCATGGGGGTCTTGATTCTATTCTTTCACTTCTTGGCTGTGCTGTTCCTTTAAATTCTAATAACACCCCGTGAGGACGAATCTAAGCTGGAGGAGCCCGTGTTCCAATAGAGCTGCCTTTCACAGCTCCAGGAAATTAACTGTTTGCTTCAATTGCCCCCCTTTTGTTACACTCAAGACATCTCTGAGCTCTGCAAGACATGCAATTATTTCATTTCAGCTTTCAGATAATCTCTGTTGTCAAAATATTTTATTTTTTTGAAAATCCAACATTGCTACTTGAGTTCCCAATAATGCTATCATACCATTCAATTTCCCAACAATAAAAATGGGCCTCTTATGTTCATTATCTGCAGTAAGCACAGCTAATATTAAGTATAATAAAAAAGACTTTATTTTCTCAGAAAGAAGAAAAATAGTCAAGATCTGGTTCAGTGCAATACTGAGAAATAAAAATACAAGAGCAACATCCCTCAGTGTTGGTATTTCATATTAATTGCTTTTGTTTTAACCTTTGACCCCGTTGATTACTAAATTTGTTTTCATTGTATGTAGCTGCTGTTGTTGGGTGCCGTCGAGTCGTGTCCAACTCATAGTGACCCTCATAGGGTTTTCATGGCAGATTGTTTCGGGATTGCCTTGGGAGTGGGTTGCCAGGACCTTCTCCCATTTTTGTGGTGCTGGGAATCGAACTCAGGACTTCAGAGACTACAGAGCTGTGCTCTACTAACTGAGCTAAATCCCAGCCCAATTGTATGTAGCAGTTTTTACAAATTATCCCTAATCAGCATGATGGAATCGAATCAACTCTTAGCCAGTTTTGTTTGGACATCTATGGGTGCCGTATTGTAGACGTCATTTCTAGAACTGATGATCTAAATTACGTTATAAAATACAGTCCCATTCGCAAAATAAAGCCATTGTATAGATATATTGCACATCTATTAGAATGGCCAACATTAAAAAGACTCTCCCTTGAAAAAAATAACAAAAAAGAAAACAAAGCAAAACAAAAGACACGATATCATACAAGAACTAGGAGAGCATCGTCTTGAGGTTGCCAGATCCGAAATTGTGGCCCTCCTAGACCAACTGAACTTGCATTTTGCCGGTTCGCCAGATGGTCTTCCGGGTATTTAAGTTTGAGAAGCACTGTTCTAGCATAGAGCAAAAGCTGCCTATGTATCATTCTTACCGTTTGCGGGCTGGCTTCCTGCACTGGAGTGCTAACTGCAGGGTCAGAGCCTTCATGCTGTGTTATCCCTGATGAATCTCAAAGGCTAGAACTGTCCCCGTGCATGGCTGTTGAATGAGCAAATGTTTTCCTGTGAATATCTGCAGAGGAATTTCCTTCACACTGCCTGGAGAAGCCAGGGCCTTACATCAGTAGTCTCAGGGGCTTGGAGTGCACATCGGGCTATAGCACGCACTTAGCATGTACAGGGCCCCGGCTTCTATCCCCAACATTGCAAAAACAAAAACAGAACACTAATTAATAGTCTTAGAATTAAGTCTGGCTGGGGAACAGTAGAAAAATATTTTTTTTCATCACTTCTAGGCATTAAAAATACATCAGTTCACTGCCAGGATTTAGCTGACTATTAATTCGCCTGAAACCCACAACTTCCATAGAGACACACGGTCTTTGGGGAAGAAAATCATGAATAAGGAGAGAAAAGGGGCTTTTGGGGAGGTGTAGCTTTTGAAGAGCCTTGTGTGTGTTCTATTATCCTGAATCCCAGTGGCTAAATAAAATGAGATAAAAAATATGCATATCTTGAGCAGGCATGGTGGCACACTCCTATAATCCCAGCGACTCGGGAGGCGGAGGCAGGAGGATTGCAAGTTCGAGACCAGAGGCAGTCTATGTAACTTAGCGAGACCCTGTCTCAAAAAGTTAAAAAATGGGCTGGGGGTGCAGCTCAGTGGTCCAGCACTTGCAAAGCATGCAACTGCAAGTCCCTGGGTTCAACCCCCAGTACCACACACAAAAAAATGCATATCTTGCACTATTAAGATTGATAAGAAAAATTAAATCAAGGAAACAAAGCACAATAATAAACACAGTTTTATATATTTTTTCAGTGCAGGGTTGAACCCAGGGCCTTGGGAGTACTAGACATGTGCTTTACCACCAAGCTGCACCGCAGCCCCGTTTATCTTTTCCCTTTTGAAATTTTGAGGCAGGGTCTTGCTAAACTGTGCAGGCTGGCTCTGGCCTCAAGCTTGCTATCTTCCTGCCTCAGCCTCCCAAATCACTGGATTACAGGTATGTGCCACTGCACCCTGCAGATACAATTTGAAATTGCAGATTTTCTGCTAGTGGTATAATTTCCTTAAATGCATAACTGTTATCTTTGTTAATGACTTTGTTGGTGATAACTTTGGTTATTTAAGTGGATTGAATGTTTGGGTCCCACTTCTTACATTGAGATCCTAACTCCCAGGGTGATGGAATTAGGAAGTGGGGCTTTTGAGGGTGATTAAGGAACCTGAAAGTGTTGTTGTTAGGTGCCATCGAGTTGGTATCTGACTCATAGCGACCCTACCTACAACAGACGAAACACTGTTGTCAGTGCTTCTCTGCTGTTCATAGGGTTTTCAATGGCAGATTGATTTTTGGGAGTGGGTTGCCAGGTCCGTCTCCCAAGCCTACAGCACCTGGTGTTCCCAGGAGGTCTCCCATCCAGGTACTAAGCAGGCCTGACCCTGCTTAGCTTCCGAGATCTGATGGGATCGGATGCCACAGGGCTACGGCTGCAGGCACCTGAAAGCATTAGTGTCCTTATAGAAAGGGCCCCAGAGAGCGCCTTCCCCTGGACTATCTCTCCCCTGTGAGGACAGAGGCAGGCAGCAATCCTCTGCTAAGAACCAGGTCCTCACCAGAACCTGCCATGCCAGCCCCTTGATCTCCGACGCCCAGCCTCTAGAACCGTGAAAAATAAATCTCTGTTGCTTTCCCCAGGGGGAGGCAATCCACTGACCCTCCCGGCAGCTCCGGTGTGCTCATTTCGGTAGAGGAGAGAATCCTCTGGTGGCAGAGGGAAGCTGAAGTCCAGAGCCACGGGCCGTGGTCTGCTGGAGTAAGTGGGACCTGCACGGGCTTTGGGGCTAGAGCGAGACTGCAAACATTCACTGAGAGTTGTCTCCAGGGAGCCATTCAAAATCCGAGCCCATGTTTCTGGAAATTCAGAAGTGCAATGTTTGACATCAGGTATAATTAATGATGGGGCTGGGATTTAGCTCAGTTGGTAGAGCGCTGCGCTGCAGTCTGTGAGGCCCTGAGTTCAATTCCCAACACCACAAAAATGGGAGAAGGGCCTGGCAATCCACTCCCAAGGCAATCCCGAAGCAGTCAGCCATTGAAAACCCTATGAGGGTCACTATGATTCGGATACCGACTCTACGGCACCTAACAACAACAACAATAATTAATGACAAGTTGGTCCCCTGAACTTTTCCCTCTTGGATTGTACCGTCTTACTCTAGAGGCACCCCCAAAAAGGATTGCTGGCTATTATGTGTTTTTGTTTCATTAATAGGAATGCAAGCTGACTATATAATAAGGAAGAACTACTTAGTAGAAATATATTTGCATACAAAAGGCTGCGTAACATCCAAACACCATATTATTTTCAATCAACGCAAGATCATTTCTTCTTTATTCCACCTTGTTCATTAGCGTGAGAAAATCTTTTCCTAGCAAAAACTCATTTTCTTTTATGGACTTTTCTATGCTCACGGATTGAACAAAGTAACTTAATTTCAACACGTGGACAGAGAGCATATGAATCTATATTCTTTTCTTTTCTGGGAGACAAACAGGGCAAGGGCTTCTTAAACCAAAACCTATAGTTGTTTCTGGAGTTTGCATAAGAGCTTTAAATATTTCAAAAGACTAGGCTATGAATTGGCTGTGGGCTAGAATTTGGCTCAGTTGGTAGAGCGCTGCTCTGCCATCTCTGAGGTCCCAGGTTCGATTCCTGGCATCACAAAAATGGGAGAAGGATATGGCAATCCACTCCCGAGGCAATCCCGAAACAACCAGCCATTAAAAACCCTATGAGGGTTACTATGAGTCAGACATGACTCAATAGCATCCAATAACAGCAACATAAGTTGGTTGCTTGAGAACCTCAGCATTATAATTGCTTTAATTTTTACAAACAAGCACCTGTAAGATTCAGTATACAAACACATAATGAACATGGAGGATTATCTATGCCTAAATTGGTTTGTTAATTATTTGGAAATGACACAAAATAATTTATGTGTATGTCTATATAATATATATGTATGCATATATTTCTTGGGGCTGGGATTTAGCTCAGTTGGTAGAGAACTTCAAAGAGTCTCGAAGCACTTGAGGTAATTTTTTTCCTCTTAAGTACCGAGTCCAGCCTTTCACCCTTCCTGTTGTGTTTATATAGTCAGTTTATGTCATAGAGCACTTTGACATTTTGTAGCGAAAAGGTGATTGTTGCCCAGCGCCATGGCATATGCCTATAATGCAGCTACTCAGGAGCCTGAGACAGGAGGATTGTGAGTTCTAGGCCAGAGGCAGCCTGCACAATTGACTGAGATGTGGTCTCAAAATTAAAAAGGAGCTGGGGGTACAGCTCAGAGGTGGAGCCCTTGCCTAGCTTGCATGATGACCTGGGTTCAACTCCACCCCAAATACTGTGCCAAAAAAAAAAAAAAAAAAAAAAGGCAAATGTCAAACTATCTCCTGGCCAAATTATCAGAAATTTAGGATTGGTGGAATTTCACTCCGTTCACACCTCCTGTGGGAAAGAGAGAGGCGGTGACTGTTTTTGGTGGAGCCCCTATTTATATGAACAATTCCTGTCCCAACTGAGTCAGTCCATTGGCATCATTCTGGCTTCCTGATTCCGTATGATCCTGTGAAAGAAGTATTGTACCAGCCAGTGAGTGACCTGTCACCAGGCCACCCCTCTGCAAAGACCTTGTTTACGCCAAAAGACAAAGCCTCACTCAGGATATCTGGTCAACCCCACATATCAGGGGTCCAGGAGAGTGGGTTGGAGACTTGTCCCAAAAGGGCAAACTGAGTTCTGAGGCACCCACATGGTCTCAGATGAGGCCCAGCGTGCCACTCTCTGACAATCTGACATTCCCAGTCACGAGGGGCCTGGGAGGCAAGATTCTGCTGCCGGGATGAAAGGATGAGACTGAAATGAACGTAGAAAGACTCTGTGCCCTCCCAATTTCTCAGGAATGTCTGTGGGCAATAATTAAACTCGGAATTGAATATCAAAAGGAAGAGGCTTCCAGTGACTGTCAAAGCTGCGTTTTGAATGTCTTTGATGTGAGCCCCTTGCACTTCCTGTTGCAGGCAGCGTGGTGATGTTTCTGAAGAATTCCCTGTGCTGCTCGGCACCAAATGGCTCTGCAGAATCACTGTCACCTCAGGAATTTCTTAAAGCATATCTTTCAAGTCAATGCTGTGCCAATCCATTTGTCACCTGCGCTGACATGAAAGAGCACCTTAATTGGAACTTGACAGAACTGCTTTCCACAGCCCCTCCCCACAAGGGACAGTACGTGCCTTGGCAACGCTGTATAAAGTCACCTTCCTCATTGGTGTCAACCACGCAGGCATCTGGGCTGGGATTTAGCTCGGTTGGTAGAAGGCTGCTCTGCACTCTCTGAGGCCCTGGATTTGATCCCCACAACTGCAAAAAATGGGAGAAGGACGTGGCCATCCTTGCCTGAAGCGTGCTGGAAACAATCAGCCATTGAAAACCCTATGGGTAGCAGAGAAGCCCTGACATTGGCACAGTGTCAAGGAGTGTTTTGTTCTGTTGTACATAGGGTCGCCATGAGTCGGATCTGACTCGATGGTACCCAACAACAACAACAACAACAACAAAAATTGTTTTGGGAGTGGGCTACAGCTCCCTCTCCCTAGTCTGCCTTAGTCTGGAAGCTCAGCTGAAACCTGTCCACCATGGGTGGCCCTGCTGGTGTCTGAGATACTGGTAGCTTAGCTTTCGGCATCACAGCAACAGGGGAGCCCCCACAATGCAACAAGCTGACAGACACGTGGGGGAGCCTAAGCTTCTATGAAATCTCAGTTGAACAGGAAAAAGATAATCCCAATTAAAAATGTCTGAAAAGACATTTCTCAAAAGAAGACATACGTGGGACCAGCAGGTATGTGAAAAATGTCCAACATCACCAAACATCAGGGACGTGCAAATTAAAATGACAGTGAGATACCACCTCTCCCCAGAGAGAATGGCTATTGTCAAAAACCAAAAAACAGCGATGGCTGGCAGTGATGTGGAGGAAAAACCCGTAAAAACAACAGCAAACTGTTGGTAGGAACGTAAATTAGTACAGTCACGGAAAACATAATATTAGGTCTACAAACACCTAAAAACACAACTACCCTAAAACCCAGTGATCCCACTAGTGGTTATGTACCAAATAGAAATGAAATCAGCATATTGAAAAGACACCTGCACTCCCACATTCATTGCAGCCCCATTACCAATAACCAGGATTAGGAATCAACTAAAATATCTATCAACAGACAAATGGATTTTTAAGAAATGTAATATGGTTACAAAATGGAATACTATGCAACCATCAAAAGCATGAAATCCTATCGTGGATGGATGTGGCGGATATTATGTTAAGTGAATAAAGACAAGCACCACATGATCTCACTCCTAAGTAGGATCTTAAAACGGTGATCTCATAGAAGCTGAGAGTAGAATACTGGCAATCAAGGCCAGGAAGAGTTGGGGAGAGGGTGCAGGAAGTTAGTCAACAAGTACAGTGTTATTGTCTGATAGGAGGAATAAGTTCTGGACTTATGTGGCAGAGCAGAGTGAATATAATTGACAATAATTGCTGAGCTCTCTGGCGCAGGCCGGTAATCCTAGTGACTCTGCAGGCTGAGGCAGAAGAAAAAAGAAGAAAAACCTAGTAATGCATTTATATCTCAAAATAGTTAGAAGACAGGAACTGGAATGAACACCAGAAACAAATGACCAAAGCTTTTGCCCATTCCTGGGATTTGATCACTACTTGGTGCATGCATGAATCTGGCCAACATATTATATGTGTCAATATTGACACATAAGTATGTGTCAATCAAAAAAGTTTCAGAAAGTATTTGTTGCTCATATGTATTCTATAAGTATGTTTTGTAGAGGTAAAACTAATATCAAGCAGAAGAAATTTCAATGTATAATTACTTTTTCTAAAACACTAAATGATGAGAACTCATTTACTGTGTTCACCTTAAAGAATAAAACTCCCAGTCATTTTTCATGTAAAGTTTCTTTTTATGTAAAGTTTTAATAAACTCTAGAATTCAGTACCGTTTGCTCTTGAGGCAAAATTTATATTTCCCTAGACTATGATGGATAATACAGGGGCTGAAACACCTGGCTATCTCTCATACACTTAGGACATCAGGCACGTTACTTCCCTTCCCTTAGTCTTGGCTTCCTTTGGCTGTGAAATGTGGAAAAAGAAGAGAAAGTGCACTGCAAGGTATAAGTGCACAATAAATGGTAGGCATCGTTATTTTTACTTTAAATCTATTTTTCTGTAAATTAGAAGTGAGTTGGAAAAAGTGAGGGGGAATATTTTTATACCAACCTCTCTCTCCAAAAATTTCTTTTCTGGCCTCAGAGATTTAGGACTCCTCAAAAACAAAGCAGTTAGGAAAGGGGAGAGTGGCTTCCTTCAAGTCTATATAAATAAAAAATGTTTGGTTAATTGCCATTGCATTTAAATTTATTATGTTCTTCAAGGGATCCAATGTTAGTTTCCAGAAAATAAAAAAAAGACAAGAGCTTACTTTAAATATTTAGAATAATGTGGGTTGTAAAAAATCCTTTGGCTGGGATTTAGCTCAGTTGGTAGAGTGCTGCGCTGCAGTCTCTGAGGTCCTGAGTTCAATTCCCAGCACCACAAAAATGGGAGAAGGGCCTGGCAATCCACTCCCAAGGCAATCCCGAAACAGCCAGCCATTGAAAACCCTATGAGGGTCGCTATGAGTCGGACACCGGCTCGATGGCACCTAACAATAACAACAACAACAACAACAACAAAATCCTTTACAGAAGAATTGCTTGAAGTTCAGCTTTTGCTAGTGAAGGCCTATCTTGGTGATGGTTTCTGGTTGAGTTACTGCCTTCCACAGTGGGTAGAAAAGAAATAATCAGTTATAGATCAAAGTGACAGCCAGAAGATTACCTACCGAAGTTGACATACACATGAACAATGCTTTAATATAAGCATGTCCCATGCATAGACCCTACACTTCCCCTGGCAACATTGCCAATGCTTCAGGTGTGATGATAGTGTTATAGATCAGTTATAGTTCTTGTCTTGGTCCATTTTATGGCACTATAACAGGATGCTGGGAGATTATTTATATATATATATATATATACATATAATTTGTATATATATAATTTGTATATATAAAGATATATGTAATTTGTATATATATAATTTGTGTAGATAAAGATATATATAACTTGTATATATAATGGCATATAATTTGCGTATATAAAGATATATAGTTTGTATATATAAAGATATAAAACTATATGAGCAAAAGCTTAATTTGATTTTGTTTTTGCACCAGGGATTTGAACCCAAGACCTTACACATGCTGGGCATGCACTCTACTATTGAGCTACAGTCCCAGCCTTTTTAAATTTTAGTTTAGTTTTTTAACTTTTTCACACAGAGTCTTGCTAAGTTGCCCAGGCTGGCCTTGAACTTGCTATGTAGCCCAGGCAGCCCTTAAACTTTCAATCCTCTGCCTCAGCCTGAGTGGCTAAGATGACAGGCGTGCTCCACTGCACTAGGCCAATTTTTTAAAATCTTTAATGGGCACTAGTTGTGCATATTCTTGGGGGTACAATGTGATATTTTGATACCCATGTACAATGTGCAATGATCAGATCAGGGTAATTGGTGTATCCCTCAGACATTTATCATTTCTTCCTGCTGGGAGCCTTCAAAATCCTCTCTTCTAGTTATTTTCGAAATATACAGTAAATTACTGTCATCTCTGGTGACCTTTCTGTGCTATAGAACGCTGGAACTTAACCTTCCTATCTGACTTGTTAGCCGCGTTAGCAAACCCTTTTCTCCTACCTACCCTTCTCTGCCTCTGGCAACCATTATTATTTTTATTTTGTTTCATTTAGTTTTATTCACTTACTCATGTGTGCTTTGAGTGATAGGAAAGTTGCTTGCCTTCCAGTGTCCTTAGATTTCTCCTCCCTTTTAAGCCTGAAGCCTTAAGGGAAACGCTTTGTCCTGGTGGTGACTTCCTCTGTGGAACAGCGTGGTGTCCCCAGTTAGCTCCAGGCCGAGGCCCCTCCCACCGCTGAGTCCGCCTACTGGAAAGTACTGCGTGCAGCCTGCGGCACACAGTAGGTCCTTAGCAGATGTCACCTACTGGAAAGTGCTTCGTGCAGACTGTGGCATACATTAGGTCTTTAGCAGATGTCACTTACTGCAAAGTTCTGCGTGAAGCCTGTGGCACACAGTAGGTCCTTAGCAGATGTCAGCTACTGGAACGTGCTGCGTGCAGCCTTCAGCACACAGTAGCTCCTTAGCGGACGTCAGCTTTCCCGATTCTCCTCTGGCAAACCTTAGGACTTGGCTCACTGAACGCTGAAGTCTCCAAACACAGGCGAGCCCTGGGTCCTCAGAGCGGGAGCTGCAGGCGCCCCGGGGGGAGGGACCCGGGCTGTGGGTGCGGCAGGCGCTGGAGATCCTGGGCCAGGGCCTCCCCTGACCCCTTGGAAGGGTTTGCAATTGATTTCTGGGGACTTTGGCAGCCAGCAACAGCTTCTCCCCAGCAGGGACCTGCCTCGGAGAGGCCCCTGCGCTCCCCAGTGAAACCTGTGCGTGCTGGTGCGATCAGAGCTGAGCGGGGCCAGGGGACCTGGTGGCGAGCAGCGCTCGAAGCTGAGTCCGGTGTCCCGTGAACCCTGGCCTAGGAACCCCTGGCCCGGTGCACGGTCGCTGGACGGCCACCGTGCTGAGATTCCGCGTCCGTGCCCAGTCCACGCGGTGCTGTGGGCCCAGCTGTGCAAAGCACTCACGCACCTGTGGGCCTGGGTCACAGCCCTGCTCCAGGCTGTGCCTGCAGCCCACCTCGTGGGTTGCAGACCCAGCTGGGGCGGCGTTCCTTCCCTGGCCTGTCAGCGTCGCCCCGGATGGTTTCCCCTGAGGGGTCGCCTAGGACCGTTTTGTCTTTGGTCTGGATGGGACATGAGGATGTGTTAATTAAAAGGCAGTTAAGCCAAAATTAAAAAGCAATCTAACACATGCTTGTAATGCCAGCCCTTGGGAGGGAGAAGCAGGGAAGTCATAAATTCCAGGCCTGTCTGTCAAACAAGAGCCTGTCAAAAAAAAAAAAAAAAGCAATCAAAGAACTGGAGAAAATATTATATTATATATGGGGGGAGGCAATAAAGAAAGAAAATATAATAGAAACAAATGAGCAGTTTATGAAAAAGGAAATAGAAGTAGCCAATAGCATGTTTTGAAATGACTATCCTCTTGCCTAGCATGTGCAAGGCCCTGGATGCCATCCCCAGCACTACAAAAAACAAAAAAAGAAAACAGCCATTTCTTCATTGTTGTTGTTGTTAGATGCCGTCAAGTCAGGTCCAATTCATAGCAACCCTATGTACAACAGAATAAAACACTGCCTGACACGGTGCCAGGAACACAATCTTTTTTCTGTGTAAGCACATTGTTGCAGCCACTGTGTCAATCCATCTAGTTGAGAGTCTTCCTTTTTTTTAATTGACCTATCACTCCCCCAAACATGGTGTCCTTTTCTATGGATTATCTTCATTAAGAAATCCAAATCGAACAAGAAATTCAAATTGAAACAAAATATTTGGGGGCGGTGAATTAGATCAGTACTGGCAAGAGACTGACAGATAATGAAAAAAAAAAATCACTTAGGGTTGGCAACTTGTTCCCAGACACTGCTGGAGGGAGCAGAGATAAATACAACTTTTCTGGAAGGAAATTGGCAGCATATGTTTAAAATGCATTCACAATGTGACCCAAAAATTATACTTCTGGGAAATTTATCTTAGAGAAACAACTGGACAAAGTGCAAAATGTATGCATAAGTGCATCTCAGCCTTTGTTACAATAGTAGAAATGAACACAAATGTCCAATAGAAGGGGATTGGTTCCATACATTATGATAAACCAATGCAATGAAATATTATATATCATGACAGAGTGTTTTGTTGCAGAAAGATGTTCATAATATACTAAAAGAAAGAACAGTTAGGCAGCTCCACATTTCATTGAATGTATTTTCCTTGAATATAAGACACCATAAATTACAAGACGCACCATTATATTACGTACTCGTGAGGGAAATAAAAAAGATTTGTACTTACATAGAAAGGAAGCTCTAAGGGAAACAGCTTATGTGAGTGAGGTGCCCATTACACTTTGCCCACTTCCTTCAGAGTCCAACTCCTCTGAGCAATGTCTGGGCTCAGCAATGTTGTTCTGCGTTTTCACACAACATTCTCTCCTGTACCCGCCAGAGCTTGGGCAGGCACAGGAGCGGCTTTATCCAGGGCTCCAGGGACTCTACCCCATTCCCGTCACTGAGGTCAGCTCTACTTTGAGGAGGCAACTCTTCCCCAGTCGTCTCCTGAATGCCTTCCAGTCTGGGGGGCTCATTTTCTGGCACTATATTTGACAGTGCTGCTCTGCTGTTCATGGGGTTTTCAATGGCTGATTGTTTCGGGAGTGGGCTGCTGGGTCCTTCTCCCTAGTCTGTCTTAGTCTGGAAGCTCAGTTGCAACCTATCCACTGGTTTTCAATGGCTAATTGTTTCAGGAGTGGGCTGCTGGGTCCTTCTCCCTAGTCTGTCTTAGTCTGGAAGCTCAGTTGCAACCTATCCACTGGTTTTCAATGGCTAATTGTTTCAGGAGTGGGCTGCTGGGTCCTTCTCCCTAGTCTGTCTTAGTCTGGAAGCTCAGTTGCAACCTATCCACCATGGGTGGCCCTGCTGGTCTGAAATACCAGTGGCCTAGCTTTCAGCATCACGGCAATGCGTAAGCCCCCTCAGCACGACAAGCTGACAGACATGTTGGGGACTGACTAGTGAGGTAACCTCAAACAACTTGCTCAGGAGGATATTTTCCCATTTTTTTCATTCTTATTATCTTTTGCTACTAGAGGTTGAACATAGGGCCTTAAACATACTTTGCTAGTCCTCTACCACTGAGCTGCACCCCAAACTCCTTAAAAACTTTTTTTTAGGACTGGAGGGCTGAGCCCAGGGCACTTCACCACTGGGCCGCACCCCCAGCCAAGTTTTTACTTTGAGACAGGATCTCACTAAGGTACATAGGTAGATCCAAAGAAAAAGCAGGCAGCCCTAACAGCAGAGGGTCTGAAGGTTCTTCAAAGGTGTTCACAGAGCAGGGACAAGAAGTGGCCTCGGGCCAAGGCTGGTCTGGTCCCCACTCATCACCGAAGACCCTGTCTTCATCCTTCCAGGATAAATTGAAGCGCATGCTTTGTGGGGACTGTACCTTCTGCGTTCACGCAGATGTGGGTCATGAGCACCCAGAGGGGGTCCCTGGACACCTGGCTGCCATTCGAAGCCTTGCTCCATCCCCAGAGCTGCCCCTGGGCTTGGAACCCCCAAAATACCCTCAGATTGGGGTCTGGAGATCCCCTGGAACAGGAGGGTTTTGCCTTGTCTGATTTTAACATGAACTTACCTAAGATCTCACTGGGCTGGGATTTAGCTCAGTTGGCTGAGCGCCACTCTGCAGTCTCTGGGGTCCCAAGTTTGATTCCTAGCACCACAAAAATGGGAGAAAGATATGGCAATCCACTCCCAAGGCAATCCCGAAACAACCAGCTGTTGAAAACCCTGTGAGGGTTGCTATGGGTCGGACACGGCTTAACAGCACCTAACAATAAGATCTCACAGCTAGCAGGTGGCAGACCTCAGCTCAGGTGGTCAAGGCACCAGAATTTATGGGCGTCAGAGAAAGAAATGGAGCATTTAAGTCTCAGCGTTGTGTCCCTGCAAAGTCCTCTATTATTCGACGTTAGATTGGCCGAGGAGTAAGGCAGTATATCTGGCAACTTCAACCTGTTATCCTGACCTAAGAACTAAAACGGTGGCTGCTTTTCTCTAAATTCACTTCTAAACTGCACTGGAGCCAACTTGGTCTTCATCCCACAACGTGGATCTTGTGTGCTGACTCATGAGTTGCAATTCTTTCGTCTCACAGAGCTTGAAATAAGATTTTGTCCTCTCTGCACTAGGGAATATGACATAGTTTCTGATCACATAATCTTTGCTGGGTCCTTCATGGGCCTCTGGAAGGCTGAGCAGCTTCTGGGGTCAGTGGTGATGGGCGTATATTTTGAGACCTCCTACAGTTGGTAGAGCGCTGCTCTGCAGTCTCAGAGGTCCCAAGTTCGATTCCCAGCGCCACAAAAATGGGAGAAGGATGTGGCAATCCACTCCCAAAGCAATCCCGAGATAATCAGCCATTTAAAACCCTATGAGGAGCCGGGTGCGGTAGCGCACACCTGTAATCCCAGTGGCTTGGGAGGCAGAGGCAGGAGGATTGCAAGTTTGAGAGCAGAGGCAGTCTGTGTAACTTAGTGAGACCCTGTCTCAAAAAGTAAAAAAATGGGCTGAGGGTGCAGCTCAGTGGTCCAGCACTTGCAGAGCATGCAAGCACGAGGCCTTGGGTTCAACCCCTAGTACTGCAAAAAAAAAAAAAAAAAAATCCTATGAGGGTCGCTATGAGTCAGACACAACTAGATGGCAATTAACAACATACTAAAGGAAAAACTGCAGCTGTCCCACTGTGGCGTCTGATCCCATCAGATCTTGGAAACTAAGCAGGGTTGGGCCTGGTTAGTCCTTGGATGGGAGACTGCCTGGGAACACCAGGTGCTGTAGGCTTGGGAGAGGGACCTGGTAACCCACTCCCAAAAATCAATCCGCCATTGAAAACCCTATGAATAGCAGAGGAGCACTGACAATAGTGTTTTGCCTCTTGTATGTAGGGTCGCTAAGTCAGACACCAACTCGACAGCACCTAACAACAACACTAAAGCAAAAAGGAAAAACTATTTGGAATCTTTTAAAAACCCCTCTTCCCAAAGCTCCCCTTAATGTCTGTTTCTCCACTGATTTTATCTCAGAGAAAACAGTGGTGGAGGTGGTAAATACAAGCATGATCCTCCCCTATCTGACACCTCTTGCAAAAGAACTGAGCCTCACCCTGCCAAGTCCCCCCCCCCAGCCTCTGACCCACCTCCCCCACATTTGACAAATACACTCTATGGTACATTGGGGAGCAGTTAACAAAGATGGGGAACCCTGCTTCAAAATTTGATCCTTTACACCAGAAACGGCTGCTTGGTTTTTCTTCTAGGATTAGAATAATCATAAAAGCAATTATTCACTCAGCTCCGTATTCATGCCTGTGAAATCAAAGTTGAAGAAAATCCCTTCTTTGAACTTGGTGCTCGGGCAGAGTGAACGTGGCCGTCATCCTTTCAGGGTGACTGATGCGACTCAATAAGATGATTAAAGATTAGCAGAATGAGCTGCTTCCTCCAGCTTTGGCTGTGGGATTGAATCACCGGCCTGCAATAAAACCCCCCCAGTGGTTCTCACTGGGCTCTGTGTTTCGGAAAGAGAAGAGGCAGCACGGTGTTCATTAGCGCACCTCCCAAATTTAATTGCTTCTAAGTCCTCGCTGCAACAAGAGTCAGAGCCGATGTCATGAGAACCCGACTCTTTGCAAATAAAGCAAAATGGAGACTATAAATCGTAAGTGCGGTGGCTGCAAACAGAATGGGGACTTGACACAGAGAGGTGTACACCCATTGTTTGTGGAGGCAAGGCAGGACCGCTACACTCGTCCTCTACGCTTTTGTCAGGCTTCCATTTCTTTGGAATATTTGTAATAAATTGAATTAATTTTTTTTTCCTTTTTTTGGTACTGGGGTTTGAACCCAGGGCCTAGTGCCTGCATGTTCTGCAAGTGTTGGACCACTGAGCTGCACCCTCAGCCCATTTTTTTGACTTTTTGAGACAGGGCCTTGCTAAATTACGCAGGCTGCCTCTGGTCTTGAACTTGCGATCCTCCTGCCTCCACCTCCCAAGCCGCTGGGATTACAGGCATGCGCCACCACACTCAGCTATAAATTGAATTAATTCTTGAAGGCTTTCAAGCTATGACTGCTTTGGAGCCAGGGCTGTGTTCAAATCCTGCGATCTGCCAGCAGGAATTGCTTATTGATTTCCCTGCTCTGGATTCGTCCCTTCTCTCAGTCTAACCCCCGTGAGGACAGAGGACTCGTTTTCCCAGCTGCAGGAGCATCTCAGCAGGAAGCTCGCAGCTATGCCTTCTCCCATCTGTGCCCTCTGCCAGACAGTGGCCTGCCCTGGGGTCACATCCCTTCCCCAGAGGCCATAGCTGATGATCAGGACAGAAGAACCAAGGATCTTCCCTCCCACGAGTCTGAAGGGCCCCCTGGCCATCAAGTTCCCCATGGGAACGAATTGCTTGGCTTCAGCATCAAAGTCCTATTTCTGCCCAGTGACTCTCAGCCCCAATCCTCCCTGTTCAGCAGGAGTTGGTCCCCGAGGACCCCCAGGAAACTTCTTGCACACAAATCTCCTTCTCAGAGTCTGCTCGTTGGGGTTTGTTGTTGTTGTTGTTAGGTGCCGTCGAGTCAGTATCCAACTCATAGCGACCCTCTGTTCACTATTGTCAGTGCTTCTCTGCTGTTCATAGGGTTTTCAATGGCAGATTGATTTTTGGGAGGGGGTTGCCAGGTCCTTCTCCCAAGCCTACAGCTTCTGGTGTTCCCAGGCGGTCTCCCATCCAGGTACTAACCAGGCCTGACCCTGCTTAGCTTCCAAGATCTGATGGGATGGGATGCCACAGGGCTACCGCTGCAGGCGCTCCTTGGGGTAGGCACACAGTGTTCAAACCTTTGCAGATGGGGAAATTAAAGACTCCAAGGACAGAGCTTTGGATGCCCCAGGTTTTAGAGGTTCAGGAAAGGAGGAGATGGCAACCAAGGCCCAAAGAAGGGGTAGGGACAAGGGAAGGGCAATGAGGAGAGTGGGGCACCGGGGAGGCTGGTGAACGTTTGCCAAGGAGGGTGGTTTACTGTGTTGGATGGTACCAGTCAGTAAGATACCAGCAGGGCCACCCATGGTGGGCAGGTTTCAGCTGAGCTTCCAGAGTAAAACAGACTAGGGAGAAGGACCCGGCAGCCCACTCCCAAAACAATCAGCTGTTGAAAACCCTATGAATAACAAAGAAGCACCAACAGATATAGTGCTAGAAAATGAGCCATCCAGACTGGAAGGCATTCAAAAGACGACTGGGGAAGAGTTGCTTCCTCAAAGTAGAGTTGACTTTAATGATAGGAATGGAGTCAAGCCCTTGGGACCTCCATTTGCTGATATGGAAAATGTCTCAAAATGAGAAGAAACATAGTGTCTGCAACAGTGGGCTCAAATATAAACACATCGTGTGTGTGTGTGTGTGTGTGTGTGTGTGTGTGTGTGTGTGTGTATGTGGTATGACAGTATATGGTAGTGTTTTGTTCTGCTATTCATAGGGTCGCTAGGAGCTGGACCTGACTTGACAGCACCTAATAACAATAGGAGGGCTGGGATTTAGCTCAGTTGGTAGAGCGCTGCACTGCAGTCTCTAAGGACCCGAGTTCAATTCCCAGCACCCCAAAAATGGGAGAAGGGCCTGGCAATCCACTCCCAAGGCAATCCCGAAACAGTCAGCCATTGAAAACCCTATGAGGGTTGCTATGAGTCGGATACCGACTCGACAGTACCTAACAACAACAACAACAACAACAACAATAGGAGTCCTTACGAGGTTATTCAGTAAAGCAACTTTATATGAACGCCCTCCCTGGCAATTATCAAGTTCTTTGGGAAGGGCAGAGACAGAGAATATGAATATGTCCGAGCCTCGGTCATGTGGGCAGCCCCAGCAGCTAGCGGCGCCACACATTTGCTGGTGCACACTTGCTGCTTCATAAATGTCTGCTAAATCGGATGATTTGGTTGCTGATCATGCAGAGTGTGGTACCAGATGATGTCCAGATATCCCTCTCTCCAGAGTCGCGTACCCCTTGTTATCCATGATGCTCAATCTTCAAGGACTTTATTCTTCGTTTCTCTTTCACACCCAATGGTCTAACTCTGGGAGATTAATTCCAGACACAGCTGTGGGGCAGAGGGCACCGCTGTCCTCAGAAGAGCTGGCTCTGTGCACGGGAGTGAAATGAATCCTTTCCTCCTGTCTAAAAGGTTTTTAGTGCCTCCAGCTCTATGGTCAAATCCCCTATGGCAAAATAGTATTTGCATCCTCGGATAATGGGACCTTAGGGTCAAAAGTCAGGGGTGTTGTCTGTCAGCTGCCAGGGATCAGCCCTTTCCCCTGCGCAGGATATTATGGTTGCTGGTAAACACGGTCTGGCTCAGAAGTAAACAAATGCTACCGCTGACAGATGCCCCCACCCCACTGGCAGCTTGACATCACTGTCCTGCCTCCCTTCCCAGGCCGGCTCAGGCTCACCTCTATCGGTAATAGCACAGAACTCCTCGCTCCCCCGCAGGCTCTGGAGAAAAAGTCAGAGTCAATGCCTCCCGCCTCCCACTCTGCCTCTCTCCACTGTGCGTGACGCCCTCACTCCCTTCCCCCATCCCTCTGTCTCAGTTACACCCAGGGCGGTCAATAGTCCAATGCTCTGGCTCGGTCACAGAGTCAGGACCCGCCAGGCCCCTTTGCCCTCCTCTGCTGACTCATCCACGGAGCCCATCACGGGCCAAGCGCTCCCTTTGGCCAGAAAGGGAACGTGGTGACTGTCCAGTTCTGGCTCCGTCCGGTTCCTTTTCCTGTTCCTCCAGTGTCTCTCGTGTCCTTTTCTGTGCCCTGGCACCCTGGAAGTCATGGAAAGGCATGGCAAGCCACAGGCCCATGAGGGAAGGGGCAGAGAGTGGCATTGTCCCTTGTAAGTGTCAAGAAGCAGCCATGAGAGAGCAGGTCCAGGGCTGCGCAGCACACCAGCTGCCGCCTCAGCAGGTGCCTTCTGTGTCCTGGTTGAGTAAATGGTCTGATTCTGTAATCTAACTCAGAATGGGGACGCACAGGAAATAAACACTCACTTAAATTCTTTCCTGTTTGACAAGAGACGGGTTTAGAACAGACTGGCAGCTGCAGTGTGGATCGTAAATGGCTCCCAAAGGGCCACGTGTTAAAGGCTTTGTCCCCAGCTCGGTGCTATCAGGAGGTGGTGGAGCCTTTGTGAAATGGGCCCTAAATCAGGCATGGTGCACACCTATCATCCCAGCAACTCAGGAGGCAGAGGTCAGAGGATCTAGAGCTCAAGGCTAGAGGTAGCATTAGTAATTTAGCAAGATACTCACTCAGAATAAAGTGCAGCTAAGTGGTGAGTGGGGCTGGGATTTAGCTCAGTTGGTAGAGCGCTGCGCTGCGGTCTCTGAGGTCCTGAGTTCGATTCTCAGCACCACAAAAATGGGAGAAGGACCTGGCAATCCAGTCCTAAGGCAATCCCAAAACAGTCACCCATTGAAAACCCTATGAGGGTCGCTATGAGTCAGATACCGACTCCACGGCACCTAATAACAATAACGAGTGGTGAGTAGAGACTGGGATTTAGCTCAGTTGGTAGAGTGCTGCTCTTCAGTCTCTGAGGTCCTGGGTTTGAGTCCCAGCACCGCAAAAATGGAGAAGGACGTGGCAATCCTGAAAAACAATCAGCCATTGAAAATCCTATGAGAGTCACTATGAGTCGGACATGACTTGACAGCACCCAACAACGACAGCAAGTGGTGAGTACTTGCAAAGCATGCGTGAGGTCCTGGGTTCAACCAACACTCAGAGTACCAAAAAGAAAAAGAAAAAAGTAAAGAAAAGGAAAAGAAAAGAAAGAAAAAAATGGGACCTAGTGGGAGGGTTCCAGGTTATTGAGGAGTGTGCCCTCAAAGGGGATTGTGGGACCCCAGCCTCTTCCTCGTCCCTTCTCTTGCTTCCTGGCCATGAGGTGGGTGGTTTTATTTTGCCAGACATTCCCACTGTGATATACTGATTCACCCCAGACTTAAAGCCACTAAGAGCCACAATAAACCTTTCTTCTTTATAAGTTGATTAGCTCAGGTGTTTGTTATAGTAATGGAAAACTTACTAACACACTGAACTGCAGAGATCCCCAAGTTCAACCTCCTCCCCCTAAGGAGGAGGAGACAGAAGGATGATCCCGACGGGCTTTGCCTTTCCCAAGGCCATGAAGGTGGGTGCAGTGCCAGTGTCCCAAGTCCAGGGCTATTTTGTTGCTTCCTTAAAGTGTGGGCTGTCTGTGTGCTGCCCTCTGCATTTCCAATGCTATCAGTGCTCTGCTCTGCAAGACCTTGGGTTTGGACCAGCCAGCTGATAGCCTGCTCTGGAACCAAATGTCCGTTTCCACTAGTGGCAATGAAGACTTATGTGAGCCAGGAGCTCTGGAGAAGGTCAAGGATAGTGCAGGGCTGACCCTGAGCAGTGTACAATGAAATGCATGTATGGAAATGCCATGAGACTCATTAAGTTGTACATTAAAAATTACTAATAAAAAAGTTATAAAAATAATTATAATTATAATTATAATTATAATTACTTAAATAATTAGTATATGTTATACTAATATATGTTGATATATAGTTTGATAATATTTAATATGTATTTAATAATAGGTAAATTTTTAGATAATATATTAATATAATACACGTGCTATTATAATATAATAATTACATAATAATAATATAGTATAATCTATTATACACATTATTATATGTTAATATATTATAATTTAATAACATGTTATTGTTGTTGTTAGATGCCATTGAGTGGGGTCTGACTCATAGTGACCCTATGTACAACAGAACAAAACACTCCCTGACACTGTGCCATACCCAGCACCGTGTCAGTGCTTTTCTGCTATCCATAGAGTTTTCAATGGCTGATTGTTTCCAGATTGTTCTTGGGAGTGGGCTGCCAGTTCCTTCTCCCATTTTTGCAGTGCTGGGGATCGAACCCAGGGCCTTAGAGAATGCACAGCAGCCAGCACTCTACCAACTGAGCTAAAGCCCAGCCCCAATTATGTAGTAGAATCCTGGATTCACTAGTTAGCAAAGTGAGCGTCAATCCTAATGTCTGTCTGCCTCTCTCTGTCTCTCTGTCTCTCTCTATCACACACACACACACACACACACACATAGAAAGAGAGAGAGAGAGAGAGAGAGAGAGAGAGAGAGAGAGAGAGAGAGAGAGAGAGGCGCAGAGCACAGCTGCAGGAAACGCCAGACCGCGTTTATCACCAGCTTGGCGCAGGCGGGAGGCTCTTCCTCTCGCCAGCTCAAGGCCCGGCTCATCCTGCAGCCTCCCCGCCTTCCTGCTGCACCTTCCTGTTCCCACCTCTCCGTCCTTCTGTGTTTGTTTGAAAACCGGCGTCTGTTTCCTTTTGTCCCGGATCCCGCACCTCCTCCAGACCCACAGGCCTCGCTTGTGAGCCTTTCCTGGCCTGAGCACATCTCGTGAGCGCACCTTCCCGCGGGCTCCTGGGGACGCGGCTCCTGGCCGCCCAGGGGCCGTTTCTCTGGGGCATCAGCCCACGCATGGAAGGCAAAGAGCCCCCGTTCCTAGGATTGGCGGTGTCTCCCATGAGTTGTTGTCCCTGGAAGCCTGAGATTCTGCGGAGGCAGCCTCACAGCCCAGCCTCCAAGGGGCACCCAGCAGCCGGCATGGTGTGGCTGTGGCGGGGGAAAATGAGGCGCTTGCCAGGGTGGCCGGTTCGCTTTCCACATGACTCATGAGGGCACGACCGTCCACATGTAGGAGGTGGTTCTGCGCAAACAAGACTGAGTAAGAGGGTCACACAGCCCTTGTCTGATGCACTGCTGGCATCCATTGGTGGCAGTGCTGAGGGGCCAGGCAGCAATGGTTGTTGTGGTGTCGTTTGGGAATGGCCCCAAAGAAGAGTTCTAGGAAGATTCCCTCTTGATTTTGAAAACCAGGATCAAATATCATCTTCCGGTCATTAATGCTAGGAAAGCACACCTCCTAGGGGCAGGATGTGCCCCCTAACCTGTTTTCTAGGTCTTTGCTTAGCACATGGCAGAGGCCCAGTAGAGGCCAATTAGTCCTAAAAGGGATTAGGAATCGGTCATCTCTCTCTCTCTCTCTCTCTCTTTCTCTCCCCACTGCCGTGTGTGTGTGTGTGTGTGTGTGTGTGTGTGTTAACCAAAGGGGTGAAGATTAATTAAGTGGATCGAAAACATGGCTGACTGATACGGATTAACTGGTTGTTAATATTCTACCGGGCTTTTGAACATTTTAAAAGGCAGAATCAAGCTCAAACTGGCTAAAAGTGCAAAAAGTTCGGTTCTTTTAAAATTCTCCTGTCCCTTACCCACTCACTCAAATTTCTTTTGTTTCTGACACTCTATTTGCAGTGCTCCTCTGCTATTCTTAGAGTTTTCGATGGCTAATTGTTTTGGGAGTGGGCTGCCGGGTCCTTCTCCCTAGTCTGTCTTAGTCTGGAACCTCAGCTGAAACCTGTCCACCATGGGTGGCCCTGCTGGTGTCTGAGATTCCAGTGGCATAGCTTTCAGCATCACAGTCATGGGCAAGCCCCCCCAGCACGACAAGCTGAGGGGCACGTGGGGGTGGCCTTGGTAATTAATAGAGACTAGCATGTAAACAGACAGTCCAATGAAAGAGAAGAGAGAGTGCAGAGAGCAGTACCCGAGGGCGTGCCTGGAAATGAGTGTATGATGAATTGATGCTCTAGTCAGTGAAGGCAGACTCCGTAGTAGTGACACTGAGACCAGGGGATGGCCATGATGGGAAAAAGGGAAGTTGAAGCCGGAAGGACACAGCATGCCTCAGGACACAGGCTAATGAACCCAAGTTCTAAATGCAGAAAAGTAAACCCTCACAGGTGCTCCCAGAAAGCACGGATCAGTTCCCCTCACCTCCTGGAGAGCTCAGATCTGTCTCCCTCATTCTCGGCCCGGAAGGCCACCCCACATGGAGCTGTCATAAGACATGGACGGGAGGGAAGGGTGAGGGACATTTACCTCCTGGGGCTCCCCCTGCAGGTCACTGACCCTGCAGTAGACACAGTGGCCTGGTCTACACAGCTCTGCTTCCTTCCAGGCTACAATAACTTTAAGTGTCCCTTGAGCTTAGGGGTGACACCACCTCTGTTGCCTTTAGGCCCTAATTTTTGTACCACCTCTTGGAAACCCCCTAAAATTTGCCCACACCCTAATAATGAACCCTCATAGGGTTTATGCAATCAGCCCTTTATATGTCAGCCCCTCTTGAATTCCCCTAATTTGAATGTGCCCTTTGCTTCCTATTGGGATTCTGACGGATAGAACAACCTTGTTTTGGATTGGCGTATCTATGTGTCAAGATCTAAAAGCTGAAGAGAAAGGAAAAAAAATTAAAGTCTGCATAGGAAGCAAAACCAAAGCATACCACAAAGAGAAAAGACAAAAGCCAGGGGAGATATCTGTGGCTCATGATACAGAAAAGCGCTTTTCTCCCAAGCAGATGAAGAGCTCCCAGAGAGGAAAAATAGAAAGACCGCAAGATCAATAGGAAAACAGACAAAAGGTCACGGGCAGTTCACAGAATAAGAAATGGCCCCAAAATACTTGCAAGCGTTCATAATCAGGGACATGAAAATTTTAAACTATATCAGGATACAATTTCCCTTGATCAAATTGGTAAAATTCCAAAAGTCTGACAAAATGCTTGGTTGGCTGGGTGCCAGGGAAGCAGGGGCCGCCATTGTTTCTCAGTGGGGTGGCAAAATGGCGCAGCTCCTACCAAGGGCAGCCATCATCAAAATTTCAAATGCTCCTTTTGACCCAGAACCCCCACTTCTGGATTATGTCTGACGAGGATGAACTGACAGATGACAAGATAGTTCACTGCAGCATTGTTTGTGATATGAAAACATTGGATATTGCCCAAGCGTCTGTGTCTGAGGAACTGGTTAAATAAACCTATGATTCACTCAGAGGATGGAATGCCCTGGAACTACAGGAAAGAGTGAAGATACTCTCCGCGAACAAAAATCAAAATATCCCTTAGACATATCACTAGGCAAAGAAAGAAAAGAGCAAAGTAGGAAATGACTTGGAATGCCAACCGTGGGGTAAGAAAGTAGGAAATGTCAATATGTATTTATATTTGCCGCGTTTGCATACAGAAATGATGAAGGGATGCGAAAGAAAGGAATAGCAGTTGATCATTGGGGTGAGGCAGAAGAATGTAGATGGGGAGGGGAAATGGTAAGATTTTGCGCTGCGTCCTTTCTTTGTGGGTTTGATTTTTGAACAATACGGATGTCGTACCGGCTGACCATACCTACTCTGAAATTCTTAAATCCGAAATGCTCCAAAATCCAAAACATGCTGAGCGCCAACATGACCCCACAAGTGGAAAATTCCACGCCTGACCTGGTGTAACAGATGGCAGTTGAAACACAATGCACTGGAAATGTATAAAATTACCTTCCGGCTTTGTATACAAGGTGCGTGGTGTATACAGAACATAAATGAATTTCATGTTTCAATGTGGGTCCCCTTCCCAAGATATCTCATTACGTATGGGCAAATATTCCAAGATTAAAAAAAAATCTGAAACCCTAAACAGTCCTGGTCCCAGGTATTTCAGATCTGGATACTCAATCTATGTTGTTGTTGTTGTTGTTGTTAGGTGCTGTCGAGTCGGTATCCGACTCATAGCAACCCTCGTAGGGTTTCCAATGGCTGACTATATCAGGATTGCCTTGGGAGTGGATTGCCAGGTCCTTCTCCCATTTTTGTGGTACTGGGAATTGAACTCGGGACCTCAGAGACTACAGCACTGCGCTCTACCAACTCAGCTAAATCCCAGCCCACTCAGTCTATACCTGTTCTAAAAGATGAATAAGATAGAAGAAGGAAGGGCAGAGATGGAGAGGGCCAAAATGAAGAAGGAAAAGATCACTAGAAGAAGACAAAGACAGAGAAGATGAAGAAGGAGAAGCCATCCATGCTGTGTGTCTGAGGGTTTGGTGAAATCTCTGTTTTAACTGTTTTAACTGTGGTACAAAAATTGGGGCCTAAAGGCAACAGAGGTGGTGTCACCCCTAAGCTCAAGGGACACTTAAAGTTATTGTAGCCTGGAAGGAAGCAGAGCTGTGTAGACCAGGCCACTGTGTCTACTGCAGGGTCAGTGACCTGCAGGGGGAGCCCCAGGAGGTAAATGTCCCTCACCCTTCCCTCCCGTCCATGTCTTATGACAGCTCCATGTGGGGTGGCCTTCTGGGCCGAGAATGAGGGAGTTTAACTGTTTAACTATTTAACAGATAACTTTATCTGTTTTAAACAGTTAACTCTGTTTAACTGATGGAATGTCTTCCATCATTATAGACACCAACCTGGAATCTAGAGGGAAATAATGCAGGCTTTGGAATAAAATGGACCTTGATTTGAATCTCAGCATTTGTGAGGTTTGCTGGGCAAATAACAACCTCTCTGAGCCATAGTGGCCATAATCAGCTTGTAGGGATTTCAGTAGCAATTACTTCCTAACGCTGTTGTGAATACTGGATTTGATATCCGTCCTCTGAAAGTGCTGGCTCAATGCCGGGCGCCGTGGCACACCGCCTGTAATCCCAGCGACTCAGGAGGTTGAGGCAGGAGGATTTGGAGTTTGGGGCCAGAGGCAGCTTGTGCAACTTAGTGGCAACCTGTCTCAAAGTATAAAAGGGGGGCTGGGGCTGCAGCACTTGCTTAGCTTGTGTGAGCTTCAAGGCTTATCCCCTAGTATAACACACACACACACAATACTGGCTCATAGGGAATATTATTTTTATAGCTTTTAGGCAGATATGTTGAAAGGTAAGAATTTAATTGCCCATGTAAACTCTTTGGACTGAAAATTCTCCATGGAAAATAAAATTAGTCTTGCAAATAAATACTGAGGCTTCTATTTTGAGCCGTACTGCTCAGGGCTCACCACTCAGCTGTGATCCCAATATTTAATAAACCTCTGTTAAGGGCACATGAGGTTGGGCATAGACTTTATGTTCAGCCAACATGATATCTGGGAGAAGGACCCAGCAATCCACTCCCCAAAATAAACAATCTGCCATTGAAAAGCCCATGAATAGCAGAGAAGCACTGGCAATAGTGTTTGCCTGTTGTACACGGGGTCGCTACGAGTCGGACTCTGACTCGACGGCACCTAACAACAACAACAAATTTTAAAATTTCCCCTTGGATCCAATAATAACTTGGGGAGCTAATCGTTTTTACTTGCTTCATTTGTTAATTCTTCCTAAAATCTCCAACAGAATGATAAACCCAGCTGACCAAATGCATCAGCTAACCAAAAATTCCATTGTTTTCTAAAATAGATCTCTCTTAAACCTTCTGCCTTCCTACCAGGAGTAGGCTAGCTCTTCTATACAACTTCAGCCCAGAATGCCCTTTGCTTCTGTCTGGTTTTGTTGTTGTTGTTAGGTGCCATCGAGTCATGTCCAACTCATAGTGACCCTCATAGGGTTTTCAATGGCTGATTGTTTCCAGATTGCCTCGGGAGTGGATTGCCACATCCTTCTCCCATTTTTGTGGTGCTGGGAATCAAACTCAGGACCTCAGAGCCTGCAGAGTGGTGCTCTACCAACTGAGCTAAACCCCAGCCCCTCTGTCTGATTTGGGGTGTTCTATTCCCTAGAGTTCCTGCCTTCCTTCTTCTTGGTGTATTTCTTTATTCTTGGTGGCACATGCTGTAATAACTCGCAAGAAATGACACATGAGAGCTCGATGTAGGTATTTTTCCTGCCCTGTGAGTGTCTGAAAAATGTCTTTATTCTACCCTCCTCTGGCTCAGTCATTTGGTATGTTGAAAATCATTTCCTCCTGGATCTCGGACTTCCATTCTGGCTTTTGAGAAGCTCCTGTAAGATCTGAACTCTCTTTCCTTCATTTGTGACTTTTCCCGCTCCTCCCTCAATGCCCTTAAGATCTTCTCTTGTTACTGGTCTTTCAATATTTCAGCAACTGGCCTTAGTGAGACGCATTCTCATTCATTGTGCTGAGCATTCTGCGAAGCTGTAGGTTTCAAAATTTGTGTAGTTTGTCGTCAAGTCGTATGCCTAAGGCTTGGACCCGTCATTTACATCTCCATAAAAATGTTCAGATCAGCTCAAAAACTAGGATGTTTACACTTTCACATGTACGATTTCCCCCTTGAGGCTACAGATGGTTGTTGTTGTTGTTGTTGTTATTGTAGTTGTTAGGTGCCATCGAGGCCACATGTGCTAGAGAAAAGAGGGCAAAGGTGGTAAGAAATACTGTTTAGAAAGGGGCATTGTGAGGGGAGAAACTTGGCCAATAGCTTAGAATTTTATTTGCCAATCTTCCCTGGCTTATTTGGTGTTGCTGTCAGGGTCGATCTGACCCCTAGCAATCCTATGTACAACAGAATGAGACACTCCAGGACACTATGCCATGCCTGGCACAATGTCAGTGCTTCTCTGCAGTTCATAGGGCTTTTGATAGCTGATTGTTTCAGGATTGTTTTGGGAGTGGGCTGCCAGGTCCTTCTCCCATTTTTGCATTCCTGGGGATCAAATCCAGGGCCTCAGAGAGCTCAAAGCGGTACTCTACCAGCTGAGCTACACTCCAGC
>VMDO01020594.1:0-37056 GCA_007922755.1 Pedetes capensis
ATATGGGACATGGTCTTAAGAGTCAGTTAGGAGCTTAAGCAGTATTCCAGAAAAAAGATGACAGTGTCATAGGCTAAGATTGTATCTATAGGAGTAATAAAAATGTTTGGATTATGGACATATTTTGAAATTTGAGCTGACTGGATTTCTAGAAAGATTAGACGGGGTACAAGATGAAGTAGAAGAAATGACTCCAAGCTTTTTGGCCTTAGCAGCTGGAATAATGGATTTCCCAGTTACTAGGCTATTGAAGATTGGACGTGAAGATAAGGAGCTCAAATTTGGATGTGAAAACCGTGAGATGTCTGTTAGATAAACAAGTGAACACAGTGAATAGTCACTTGGATCATATGTGAGTCTGGGAAGGAAAGAGGTCCAGGGTGGAATTATAGCTGGGAAGATGTAAAATTGGGAAGTATTAGCCATAGTCATGAGGTGAACTAAGATTACCAAGTGAATGGAATTAGAGAAAAAAAGAAGTCAAGGATTGATTTCTGGAACATAAACCTAGCATTTAACCCATTAATGCATATAGCATCTTATTTACAGGATAGTATTCACTCATTATAAGGAAATATTTGTGACACTATAGTTTCCATTAGGCTAAACATAAAAGTAAGCAGCCAGCAGGAAATAAGGTTGAGATGTAGTGTGATGAGATAGCATGCATCTGAGCATGAGTCTGATGTAAATTGTGAGAAATAATAATGAAAATTTGTCCTACAAATAGGACAGTGGACTGGTTAAAAGGTTAATCATCAGCAAGAGACAGAAACCAGCAAAAGATATTAAGAAATCCTGGTGAGTTGCCAGAGCTGTGCAGGAACCACATGATAAATGTACTTCCAAAAGGAAGATATATATTGCCACACTCAACCAAGTCTATCTCTGACATCCCAAGAACTGGAACCTAAGACCATATAAAGACAGCATTCTTGGCATGGACACAGGTATCTCAAAGGTAGAGAAAGATGTCTGCCTCTAATGGCTTTCAGAAAACAGGTGGTGTGTCACGAAAAGAACAAGAACAAAGCTCAGGAAGAATCTGAGCTGATGGTGGATTGTTAGCCCATCTGAGACATCCTTACAAGAACACCTGAAATAATTAGGAACTAGCATGAGGAGAGTGGTTTACAATAATTAAGACATTGGGAACTTAATTTAGGAATAAAACAGGAGTTTAATTAAGCCCCGAAATTATGAATAAGGAGAGAGATTTGACATACATAAGCATTTAAATTTTCTACACACTAAATTTTTAAAAAGAACTTAAAGTAGAGAGTATCAAAGAAAACAGTCTGAACGAGTACTCAAAACCTTATGAAAGGAAAGAGTTAATTTCTTTTTTACCATACCAAAAGTTCTACACAGAAAAAAGACTGCCAGTTTGAAAAATGAGCAATAGAAAGCAGTACACAGACATAGAAAAAAACTATATAAATGGCCAATCAACAAGGAGAAGGATGCTAAAGCTTACTCATAATTTAAAATGCAGATTTAAGCAATGAGATATCATTTATTGTCTTTCAAACTTACAAATATGAAAAGGATTGATAATATTCAGTCTTACGAAGGGTCCAGAAGCCTGCAGTTGTAGCACTGTGGCATCTGATCCCGTCAGATCTTGGAAGTTAAGCAGGGTCGGGCCTGGTTAGTACCTGGATGGGAGACCGCCTGGGAACACCAGAAGCTGTAGGCTTGGGAGAAGGACCTGGCAACCCACTCCCCAAAAAACAATAAGCCATTGAAAACCCTATAAACAGCAAAGAAGCACTGACAAAGTGTTTCGCCTGTTGTACATAGGGTCGCTATGAGTCAGATACTGATCCGATGGCACCTAACAACAACAACAATGGTCCAGAAACAAAATCTCATGCCTAGTTGGTGTATTGAGATATTTTTATGGAGTAACTCGTCAATATCAATAAAAATGTTACTACATATGAAATTGTAGAATAGTTTTAGATTTTCATAAAAACTGAGATTTTTCAGAGTCCTCTTACTTCTCACACTCAGTTTCCCCTGTTCTTAACATCTTACATTAGGATGAGGGCAGACAGGGACCATCATGCAGAGGAGGCAGATGAATTCCTAGGCCTTAATCTACATCCTGTTACCCACTACAAGTAAATCTATGTCTTTTTCTATGCTCCCTTGTCAGTAATGTATGCATTGTGCCCTTCTGCTACCTTCCTACTCTTATGTTGCTGTTAGGTGCTGTCAAGTTCACAGGGTTTTCAATGGCTGATTGTTTTCTGAGATTGTTTTCAGAGTGGAATGCCACATTCTTCCTCCCATTTTTGCAGTGCTGGGAAGTGAACTCAGGTCCTCAGAAATTATAAAGCAGTGCTCTACCCCAGCCCCTTCCTACTCTGATGGCAGGGAGGAAATCAGCCACATACAGGGTGTCACCTTGATGTCTCCAGGGACAAACTGGCCACCCATTTGTGTTTTAAACAGGGAAGAAATCTCTTAAAACATGAGGAAAAAATATTCTTTAAAAATGTCCTATTCATGACCATGTAGAAAATGACCAGACCCTAGCCCACCCCACAACCCAGTGGATCTAAATCCCATTCCCTTCAGTTAAATCCTTTGCCTGAAGCCAGGCTCTATAAGGGCCAACAGCTGCAATCCCAGCAACTCGGGAGGAGGAGGCAGGAAGATCCTGGGGTCGAGGCCAGAGCAGAGCAGCCTGCACAACTTAGCAAGATCCTGTATCATTAAAAAAAAAAAAAAAAAAAAGTAAAAAATGAGCCAGGGGTGCAGCCCAGTGGTGAAACACTTGTAAAGCATGTATGAGGCCCTTGATTAAACTCCCCCGTATGCATGAGGCCCTGAGTTAAACCTCACAGAACCGCACAGAAAAACAAAAATTGTCTGTGAGTTCCTGCTCTTTGCTTCAGTTTTATTTCGACTGTCACCAAGTCAGAAGTTAACTCATGTCCAGTAACACTATCGTATATTTGTCACAATGAACCAATATGTTATTGCTGTTGTTGTTGTTTTTAGGTACTATCGTGTTGGGTCTGACTCATAGTGACCCTCGTACAGCTTTCAATGGCTGATTGCTTTGGGAGTGGACTGCCACATCCTTCTCCCGTTTTTGTGGTGCTGAGGATCGAATCTGGGTCCTCAGAAAGTGCACAGCAGGCACTCTACCCACTGAGCTAAACCCCAGCCCTCCAAAGCAATATGAGTCCATTATTATTAAAGTTACAACTTCCCTCAGATGTCTTTCATTTTTACCTAAGGAGCCACTTCTGTTGAGCAGGATACTACATTGCATTTAATCACCATGTCTCCCTAAGTGCTGCTTAGCTATGACAGCTTCTTTTTTTTCAGATGTTTCCTTGTTTTTGACCACCTAGGAAATTTGAAAGAGACCTAGTTAAATAGTTCATAGAATACTTCTCAACTGGGATTGCTTGATATTTTTCTCCTGCCTTGTCAAGGGAGTGCTTGTCAGGCCTCTCCTGTCTTCTTCTCCCCTTTACCATAACTCTACTCCTCAGGAAAAAGCCACTAGGGGAGGGACGTGCTGAGGGTGTGGTGGAGAGGTGGGCTCTAACTTTCTGATGGTGGCTTATCTACATAAAATAATTGGGTGTTCTTCTGCATGGGAGACTTTCGTCTCCTCCATCTATTTATTTGACATCTTATTCAGATCAGTATAGATTCATAGATTTTTTAAAATTCGTACTTTAAGTTACAGTCTAGTAGTAGATTAGTTTTTTGCTTGTTTGTTTGTTTTTGCATGTGGTACTTGGTGGTTGAATCCAAGGCCTCATGCATGCTTTGCATGTGCCCTCCCACTGAACTGCACCCCCAGCCCATTTTTTTACTTTTTATCTTGAGACAGGGTCTCGCCAAGTTACGAAGGCTGCCTCTGGCCTTGAACTTGCAATCCTCCTGCCTCAGCCTCCCAAATTGCTGGGATTACAGGCATGAGCCACCACGCCCAGCCTAGTTTAGTTATTTTGTTGCTGAAATTGTTCCAGTTTTTTCCTTTGGGAGCTCATTCAATTGGCTCCCACAGCCCTTTGACATGCTCCCACTGATGTGCTTAAAATCAACAGTTTCCTGTTTTCTAGTGCTACAAGATGTTCCAGGCTCATCTTGTATATTTTCTGCCCCAGTGTTAGAATCAGTCATTTCTTTAAGGAGGCTTTGCTGCTTTTCTTAGAAAGTGGTATTAGAAATCAAGACCGGGGCACAAGGCGTGCTCATTGCTACTGTCACGTCCTCTCCACTGACAGGTTGAGGAAATATGTGTATCTGCTAATCCCCTCATATATACATAGCTATTTATGTTTCCCTATGTAAACAGCCACGTCTATATTAAGCAAATGATGAATTTATACTGTCACCTCAGTTTTAATCCATTACCACATGGATCATTCTCGCCTTCTTCCTTTGCTCATTTGTAACTTAGCAGTACGGAGCCAGGCTCCCCCCAGCCACCATTCATTTTCTTAATTGTTCAGCTGCAGTTGAATTTACATGTATAGTGGTTTTAGAATTGTTAACCTGCACCTCCTGGGGAAGCAACTTTATCAAGGCTTATGCACAGCTCATTTTGCCTTTAGTCTCCCAGACTCTATTCATTTCCAAAGTCACTGAGGTCAGCACATTTCGGCCCCTACTTCTTTCCCTGAGGCTGTTTTATACCCTTGAATTCAGTTGGATTATTTGGTCACACTCTGCATTCCATTCTGGGATCTCTCAATATCCTAAGTCGCTTTGTAAATTTTTACCTGTATGAAAGCCTGTTCTTTGTGCTGTAAAGTTCTAGGGATTTTGACAAAAAGCATGGTATCCACCTATCCACAATTACAGTATCATAATATCAGGTAAACAGATTCAATAATCTGTTCCTCGCCTAATCAGTCCCTGCTCCAATGATCTGGCAAACACTGCTCTATTTATCTGTGGTCCTTATCATTTTGACTTTTAGAATGTCGTATAAATATCATACAGGATGTACACAGTGTTTTCAGATTGGCTTCTTTCCCTGAGCAGTATGTTCCAAGATTCATCTGTATCTTTTGCAGGCTTAATAGCTCATTTCATTTTACTGCTAAATAGTATTCCCTGTATGGATGTACCAGGGGTTATTTCAGGGGTTATTTATCTGTTGCCTTATGGAAGAGCAACCTAATTGCTCCCATGTTTTGACTATTAGAGGTAAAGATGCTAGAAACATTTGTATTCATGGTTTGGGGTATATGGGAATTTTCAAATAAGTTTTGTTCATCCCTAGGAGCATGATTGTTAGATAGTTTGGTAAGACCTTATTTAGCTTTGTAAGAAACAGCCTGCTTTCCAAAGTGGCTACATTCCCATCAGCAAGGAATGAGACTTCCTGTTATTCTTCATTTTTGCCAGCAATTGGTATTGTCAGGTTTTTCTTGAGTTCAGTCTTTCTAATAGGTGATTAGAGCCAAGCAAAGTAAAATCTTGGACAACCTCAATCTTTTCTCCATTTAATGTGAAGTTGCGTGCTGACCCAGTCGTAAGGATTTTTGTTGGATTGACACAGTGTCTGCAACAATGGGCTTAAACATAAATAAGATCGTTTGCCTGGCGCAGAATCGGCAAGTGTTTCGATCTGCTGTACATAGGGTCGCTATGAGTCAGACTCGACTCGACGGCACCTAACAACAACAACAACAATAGGTGATTGCCTGCAGTGGTAGCACTGTGGCGTCCGATCCCATCAGGTCTTCGAAGCTAAGCAGGGTCAGGCCTGGTTAGTACTTGGGTGGGAGACCACCTGGGAACACCAGATACCATAGGCATGGGAGAAGAACCCAGCAACCCACTCCCCAAAAATCGATCCCCCATTGAAACCCCTATGAATAGCAGAGAAGCATTAACAATAATGTTTCCCCTGTTGTATGTAGAGTTGCTATGAGTCTGACACCAACTGGAGGGCACCTAACAATAACAACAATAGGTGATTGGTAGTATTTCATTGTTATTTTAATTTGCCTATTCCTAATGACAAATGGTATAAAACATCTCTTCCTCTGTGTATTTGCCTGTGTACATCATTTTTGGTGAGATGTTCAGCTCTTTTGTCAGTGTTTAATTGCATTATTTGTTTTCTTACGTTTTTGTATTTTCTTGAAAATAAATCATTTATCCAGATGTGTGTTGTGCAAACATTTTCTTTTATCCTGTGGCTTCTCTTTGCATTCTAATAGTGTCTTTCACAGACCAGAAGTTTTTAATTATAATACAGTCCAACTTATCCAACTTATCAGGTTTAACTTCACATATTATTCTTTTGATATCGAGTCTAACAATTTAATACCACACTCACTTGAAATGTGAATTTGCTCCTCTGCCAAAAATCAGACAACTGTATTTGTGTAGATCTGCTTTGGGAACCTTCTGTTCTGTTCCATTGATCTGTGTCTTTCATTTGCCAATACCATCCTTTATTCATTACTACAGCTTCAAAATAAGGTTTGAAGCCAGGTAAAGTGAGTTATTTAGCTGTGGTTTTTTTCAATATTATGTTGTCTACTCTAAGTATTTTTTCTTTCTCTATCATGGTTTTCATTCTGTTTTCATTACTTTCTTTTGCTTCTGCTTGTTTAGGCTAAATTTATCTACTTTCTCTAGTTTTCTATGCTAGGTACTTAGAATACTGATCTTATATATTTTTCTTTTCTAACATATGCATTCGAGACTATAAATTTCCCTCTACGAGCTGCTCTTGAGGCGTAGCTCAAACTTTTATAAAAATTGCATTTTAATTTTCACTTAGTTCAAAATATTTTTCAAATATACCCTGCGATTTCTTTTTTAACTCATTTGTTTTTTTGAAAGTGTGTTGTTTAAAATTCAAATATCTGGATGTCTTTTAGCTATCTTTGAGCCATTGTTTCTATTTTAATTTCATTTTGGTGTAAGAACATACTTGGCATAATTTTATTGTTTTTAATTTCTTGTATATTTCATGGTTCAGAATGTGGTCTATCTTGGTGAAATCCCATGTGAACTTAATAATGTGTATCCTACTGGCTTGGGATGGACTATTGTGTAAATGTCAATTAGATTGAATTGATTGTATTCCATACGGTTCCCTAGTTTCTGCTCTACTTTTTTTCTGTGTCTTAACCAAGAAACACAGAGGTCCCTGACTTCACTATGACCCAGTCAGCTGTAGGCTTTCCCTGAAGACTCGAACCCAAAGCAGGGCCTTGAGCGTTCCCAGACACTAATAAACTTGTTTAGCTTGTTTACCACAACACTGAAAGATCAAACATGTTGCTAAATATGTAGAAACTCCATTCCTCAGCCAAATTCCTTAAATTTCCATTTAAACTCTATCTGCCTAGGTAGAATATCTCTGTCCTTGCCCATGGAGTGGACACAACACAGCCTCCTTTGAATGTTGTTCTTGTTAGGTGCCATGAGGTCCCTTCTGACTCATAGCAACCGTATGTACAACAGAACATATACACTCCCCAACACTGTGCCATGCACATGATCTTTTACCCATGTAAATTATCTTAATAAATTCTTTGAACTGGTGTTAAGTGCTTCTTTCTTTGGGATCTCAACTGGACTCATTGTGGGACAGGTTAAGGCAGTTCCCTTGTGGGAACTTCCCTGCCCTGTCCCTGCTTTTAATGTGACTCCAGCTGTGGGTTGGCCTGGCAGAACACATAGCTGATTTTATGCCTGCTTGGTCTATTGATTCCTAATGCAGGGGTGCTGACCTCCCCAGTAGGGGAGTGGAACAATTTGTTTTTCCTTTCAGTCCTATCAGTTTTGTCTCATGTATTTTGATGCACTATTGCAAGTTCACATATTCTTGGAGAAGTGACCCTTTTACCACTTTATAACATCCCACTTTATCTATGAGACTCCTTGTCTGACATTTGATTTGGCTGAAATTACACAGCTGACTCACCTTTCTTTAATTAGTGTTGTTGTTATTGTCAGGTGCCATCAAGTTGGGTCCGACTCATAAAGACCCTATGTACAACAGAACAAAACACTCTCCAACTCTGTACCGTGCCCGGCACTATGTCGGTGCTTCTCTGCTATTCATAGAGCTTTCAATGGCAGATTGTTTTCAAGCTTGTTTCAGGAGTGAGTTGCCAGGTCCACCCCTTTAGTTTTCATTAAGCTGAAACATTATATTTAAAGTGGGTTGCTTACAGATAACTTGTTGTTGTTGTTGTTGTTGTTGTTGTTAGGTGCCGTCAAATCGGTATAGTGACACTCATAGGGTTTTCTTTTTTTTTTTTATCTTTTTTTTATTATTCTACCAATCTAATAGGATTACTTTCTTTTTTTTATTAGAAATTTTTAATGTACATCATAATGTGACTCATTTTGACATGCTTTTCGTTGTGACAATTTTCATATATGCAATTTGATAAGCATTATTCATATAGGTTACCCCTTACCCTCCTCTATGTTTCCCCCCTCCCCCCCTTCCTATCTAAGTTTCCCATCCATCTCTACTCATAGGGTTTTCAATGGCTGTTTCGGGATTGCCTTGGGAGTGGATTGCCAGGTCCTTCTCCCATTTTTGCGGTGCTGGGAATTGAACTCAGGACCTCAAAGACTGCAGTGCAGCGCTCTAACTGGGCTAAATCCCAGCTACAGATAACTTAGAGTAAGATTTTCTATTTTTATTCATTCTTACAATCTGACTTCTATATAATATATTTAGGCCATTAGCATTAAAATTCTTGTTTATAGGCCTAAATTAAAATATACTATATCTGGCAATCCACTCCCAAGGAAATCCGGAAGCATTCAGCCATTGAAAACCCTATGAGGGTCGCTATGAGTCGGATACTGACTTGACGGCACCTAACAACAACAACAATAGCTGTTTGTTCTTTGTTGCATTTTTCTTGTTTCTTTTCCTGCTTTTTCTGTCTTCTGTTATTTTATTGATCATTTCCTTCTATTAGCATATCAATGAAGCTCCTTGTAAAGAACTTACAATAATCCTAGAGATGTTCATTTTTTACTAACTTCAATTATCTTTCAAATAACACTATGCTACTTACACGTGCCATACCACCCTGGCATTTGATCCTGAATGATCTCAGAGGCTAAGCAGGGTCAGGCCTTGTTAGTCCTTGGATGGGAGACCACCTGGGAATACTGGGTTCTGTGGGCTTGGGAGGACCTGGCAGCCCACTTCTGAAACAATCAGTCATTGAAAGCCCTAGTAATAGCAGAGAAGCACTGACAAAGTGCTGGGTATAGCACAGTGTTGGGGACTGTTTTGTTCTCTTATACATAGGGTCACTAGGAGTCCGACCTGACTGTATGGCACTTGACAACAACAACAACAACAACAACAACAACAACGGGACCTAAAACACAGCATTCCCAGTTACTCCTTACAACCCATTATGATATTGCTGTCATTTACTTCACTTCTGTATATGCTATAGTAGCCCACTTTGTTGTTACTGTTACCACTTTAAATAAGCAGTTACACTATAGATCCACTTTAAAAAATAAGGAAAATAATAAATATTTTACTTTTACTTATTCATAATTGACAATTATTTTCTCCATATTTGTTCAAGATTCTGCCCTATATTATTTCTGTCTTTTTACAAATGCACTGGTGCTGCAGTGCCTCAGTTGTTATTTGCCTGAAGAAGTCTTCATTTTTCCTTCACTTTTGAAGCATGATTTTATTAGATATAGAAATCTAGATTACTGTTTTTATCATTTTTTCTTCCAACATTTAAAATATTTTGTTTCCTTCTCTTGTTCATATGGTTTCTGGTTAAAAATTAAAAACTTACTTACATATATTTCAATCCTTGTTCCTCTAGATGTAAAATTTTCTTTTCCTTTTGTTTTTTTCAAGATTTTTCTCTCTCTTTTTATTTTCTGCACTTTAAATATGTCTAGGGTAGAATCTGTTACTTGTAGTTTGGTGTCTGTCATCACTTATGAAAAATTTCCAGTCAGTATTACTTCAAATATCTCTTCTGTTCTACTTTTTCTTTCTGGTATTCCAATTATTCAC
Source organism: Pedetes capensis (assembly GCA_007922755.1). Lineage (NCBI taxonomy): Eukaryota > Metazoa > Chordata > Mammalia > Rodentia > Pedetidae > Pedetes > Pedetes capensis. Next base: position 10,031 of record VMDO01020594.1, read on the forward strand.
GTGTCATTCTTTTTAAAATTGTCCTTCATTCTTAAATGTTCTATTCTTGGTCTTTTTTCCTTGTTTTCCCCCTTGTGCTTTGGTTTGGAAAGGTTTTGTTGACCTATATTCAAACTCACTAACTTTTCTTGCACATGTCCAATCTTCCAATAAGGCTGCCAAAGACATTATTCATATCTGTTATAATGATTTGACATAGAATTTCCTTTTGATCCTTAATTGAAATTTTCATCACTCTACTTCTATTAACCAATTGTTCTTTCATATTGTCTACATTTTCCATTAGAACTCTAACATATGAATCAGTTATTTTAAATTCCTCTCTGATAAATATCAGAGATCTCAATTCCTAAATATCCATTATATGATTCTGAAACTGATGATTGTTTTGAGTTTTCAGACTAGTTTTTCTTTTTCCTTGCCTTATGGCTTACCTTATATTTTTTTGTTGAAACTCAGATATTTTGAATCAGATAATAGGAACAGAGTTAGCTAGGTATCTACTGTAAAGATGTATGTGATCTGGCAGGGGGTTGAGCTTTGTCCAAAATTTCCTTGGTTATAGGTTTCAGGGACTTGAAATTCTTCTAATGTCTTCATTTTTATCTCCAGTCTTCACTTTGGACTTTTCTAAGCATTCGCCCTGAGACAGACTCTGTGCTTTCTATTTCTTTTAGCTGTAAGCTACTGTCATTTTGTTGAAATACTGTGATGCTGGTGGTAGTGGTAAGTTGTGGGGGAGAGGTGAATTCTGCAATCTTCCAATTTAATTCAGGCTGTTATTGGGCTTAGTGTAGGTGCTGTGACCTTCACAAGTGTTTCTCCGGGTGTATAATTTCCTCCACTATCCTCTGCTCCATTCCTTGACTATAGTGTTCCCAATCTATTCACTGGAAGCCTAACTCCTCTTTATGGTATACATATTTTCCCCTTAAGTAAGACTGAAAGACTCATGTGATCTTCAGTGAGAAATTTCCCCTCCCCATCTAGCATGGGGCTCTGTATCATGTCTCTGGAGATTAGGCCTTGTAGAAGAATCTCTGGTTATATTTTACAATAATTATCTATCCTTCTGCCTGCAAGAAACAGTGAGACCCTGGTGGAGCTCCTGGAGTTAAGGCTAATAAAACTGGATCATCCCCTACCCTAGGGGTTCCTCACTTGCACACCAGCTCACACTCACTCTCCAGAAATCCATTAAAACCACCATAAAAGTGTTCCAGTGTTTAAGGCCCCAGCAGTTTGATTTGACTCTGACTATACCTATTTACCTAGATTTTCAGGTGGTGTTTTGTTCTCTGATAGGTCCAAGAAAAGTGATTCATTTTCAGTTTTTTCAGCTTTTCCTTGAAGGACAAGACTATTGACTTCTAAACTCTTTACACATCAAAGCTGAAGTCTGAATTTTCAATCAAAATTTAAAACATGACTTTCTTTAACCTCACAATTCTTTTTCCAGAATCTATACTACAGACATTCTTGCTTAAGGGCATTAAGTACATACACAGAGATATGCATTTTAATATTGTTTATAACACTGAAAGCTTGGAAATAATGGTCTATCCATGGGTAAAATATTTTATAGCATAGCTACATGGGATGATTATTCATCTATAAGACTAGTGATGTAGAGTTCTGTGACCTAAAATGAATAATATGGAGGGAGGGAAATAGCTATAACCTGCATATATAAGATCAGATTCTGTGTAAAATTGAAAAGGACTCCCACACACATAAACCTGTACAGACACAGAAAATAACTAGAAAAATACAAAGCAGTAATTTTTATTTGTGAAGAAGAAGTGAAATGAAAGGAAACATTTTTACCCCATAGACTCTTGTGGTATAAGATTTTGTTTAGGGTGTATGTTATTTTATTATTATACAGAATGGGAAAGATGGGATAAAATTGTCTTTGTACACAATATGCTGTCTATGTATAAAATCCAGAAGAACTGAAAAAAAACCCCCAAACTAATAAGTGATTCTAGCAAGATTGTAGGATGCAAGGCTTTAAAAGTCAGTCACTTTCTTAAATACTATCAATGAAAACTTGGAATTTGAAATTACAAACACAATATACTTACAATAGCACCCCAAACATGAAATATTTAAGTATAAATCTAATAAAATATGTATAAGATCTATATGAGGAAAATTATAAAGCTATGATAAAATAAATCATAGAGGAACAAAACAAATGATGAGATAGTCTATGTTCATGGATAGGAAGACTCAGTATTGTCAAGATGTCAGTTTTTCCCAACTTGATCTATGGATTTAACATAATCCCAATCAAATTCCAGCAAATTATTTATGAATATCGCCAAACTGGTCCTAAAGTTTACCTAAAGAGGCAGAAGACTGAGAACAGCCAACAATATTGAAGAAGAACAAAGTCAGGAGACTGATGCTAACCAACTTAACACTTATTATAAATTTCCAATGATTGAGACAATGTGCTATGTAATAGCCAATCTAAGTATTCACCAACAGATGAATGGATGAAGAAAATGTGATACATAAACATCAACTGAATACTATTATATTCAATATATATAAAAAGGATGAAAACCTGCCATTCTGACAATGTGGACTGAACTAGAGGTCATTATTTTAAGTAAAATAAGCCAGGATCAGAAAGACAACTGCTACACAATCTCACCTATATGTGGAACCTAAAAAGTTGATCTCATAGCTGTCAAGAAAATAGTGGTAGTTAACAGGGACCAGAGGGAGGGAATGGGGTAAGTTTGGCAAGTAGGTACTGATTAGATGAAAGAAAGAAGTTCTGATATTCTATTGCATAGTAGAGTCACTACTGTTGTTGTTATGTGCTGTTGAGTTGAGTCCAACTCATAGGGACACTATGTACAACAGACAAAATCCTCCCCAACACTGTGCCATGCCCAGCACCATTGTCAGTGCATCTCTGCTACACATAAGGTTTTCGGTGGCTGATTATTTTGGGAGTGGGTTGCTGGGTCCTTCTCCAAATCCAACAGCACCCAGTGTTCCCAAGCTGTTTCCCATCTAAAGATTAACCAGGCTTGACCTTGCTTAGCTTCCAAGATCTGATGAGATCAGATGCCAGCATGGTGCAGCTGCAGGCAAGTAGGGTCTCTATAGAAATGTTTGAGAAGGTAGATATGCTTACCCAGACTTGAGTATTACACAATGTAAACATGTAGCAAAACATCATATGTTCTCCTATAAATATGTATAATTTTATGTGTCAATTTAAAAAACTGTTCTAGGGGCAAAAGAACAGACAAATAAGTCAATGGACCAGAATGGAGAGCCCAGAAATACATCCACATACACACAGTCAATTGATCTTTGACAAGAGGCAAAGGCAATAACAAATAATTGATAGTCTTTTCAGCAAATGGTACTGGAACAACTGGATACCACAAGCAAAAAAAAAAAAAAGAATCTATACACAAATATAATACTATTCATAAAAATTAATATAAAAAGGTCACATTTTGGGCCTAATAAAACATAGATACAAAATGCAAAACTATAAAATTCTTAGAAGATAGAGAAGAAAATCTAGAAGACCTTAGGTTTGGCAGTGATTTTTGATAAGTTGGACTTCACTAAAATTAAAATTTTGTACTCTGTGAAAATGTCTGTAAAAAGCACTAGAAGACAAATCACAAGCTAGAAGAAAATATTTGCAAAAGATTTACCTACATAAAGGACTATTATCCCAAATTTCCAAATAAAAAAATCTTAAAATTTGACAATAAGAAAATAATCATTAAAAAATTGGCAAAAGGTCAAAACATCTCATCAAAGAATGCATACAAATGGCAAATAAGTATATGAAAAGATGCCAATAGCATGTCATCAGGGAACTGGATATTAAAACAATGAGATACCACTAGATACTTGTTAAAATAGAAAAAAAACATTTGATAACACCAAATACTAGTGCAACAGAAAGTGCATTTATTGTTGGTAAGACTGAAAAATGTTTCCACACCTTAGGATATAGTTTAGCAATCTCTCACTAGCTCATACCTACAATCCACCTGTGGGTTCCTTGGTTTTTACCCTAATAAGGTGAAAACTTATATCCATGCAAATCCTGCATATGGATGCTTATAGTAGCTTTATGCATATGCCCTAGCTTAGAAGCAACCAAGATGTCCTTCAGTTGTGAGTGAATAAATACAATCTGGTATATCTATGCAATGGAATATTATTCAGAACCAAAATAATATGAGCTATCAAGCCATGAAAAGACATGAAGGAAAGTCAAATGCATGTAAGTAGATGAAAGAAACAAATGTGAAAAGGCTGCATACTATATGATACCAATACTATGACATTCTACGAAAAGCAAAATAATAGCTTTAGTAATAAAAAATCAGTAAATTCCAGGGATTGGGGAGGGAGTGATGGATAAATAGGCAGAGAATGGAGGATTTTTAGAGTAGTGAAACTATTCTATGTGAAATTTTAATGCTGGGTACATGTCATTAAACATTTTAAAAACCCAAAGACTGAATAATCCCAAAAATGGGCCCTAATGCAAGTGGTAAACTGTGAATAAAAAAAAAGTGTCAGTATAGGTTCACACATTGTAATAAATGTCCCACTGTGATACAGAATGTTGATGAGCCTGGAGGTTTTGCATGTGTGGGGCAGGTGCTATATGGGAAAACTGCTTTGCATCCAATTTTGCTATGAACATAAAAGTGCTCTAAAAATAAAATCTATTACAATGAAAAATGTTTATATATTATAAATCCCCATGGGTCTGTCAGGTTGTTGTGCTGTGGGGGATTGAGTGTTTCTGTGATGCTGAAAGCTATGCCACCTGTATTTCAGACATTAGGGCCACCCATGGTTGACAGGTTTCAGCTGAGCTTCCAGACTAAGATAGACTAAGGAGAAGGACCAGGCAGCCCACTCCAGAAACAATCAGCCATTGAAGACCCTATGAGTAGCAGAGAAACACTGTCAAATGTTTTTGTTATTGTTATTAGGTGCTCTCAGGTCGGGTCCAATTCGTGGCAACCCTATGTACAACAGAAAGAAACATTCCCAGACACTGTGCCAGGTACATGATCTGTTTTATGTTTAAGCCCATTGTTGCAACCACTGTGTCAATCCATCTAGTTGAAGGTTCTCCTTTTTCTCATTTACCTGCCACTCTCCCAAACATGATGTCCTTCTCCAGGGATTGCTCCCTCCTGACTCCATGTCTAAAAATGTACAACACCATCTAGCCATCCTTGCTTCCAATAAGCACTCTGGTTGCACTTCTTCTAGGACAGATCTGTTAATTCTTTTGGAAGTCCATGGTATATTCAATATCTGTGTCCAGCATGACAGTTCAAAAACATCAATTCTTCTCCTATCTCCCTTATCCAATGTCCAGCTTTCACAAGCAGATGATACAACTGGAAATACCATGGAATGAGTCAGACACATCTTGGTCTTCAATGTGACATCTTCACTTTCCAATACTTTAAAGAGATCTTTTGCAACAGTTTTTCCTTCTGCAAAGAGTCTTAATTTCTTGACTGCTGCTTCCATGCGTGTTGATTGTAGAGCCAAGTAAAGCAAAATCTTGGACAACCTCAATCTTTTCCCTGTCTATCATGAAGTTGCTTGCTGATCCAATTTTAAGGATTTTTCTGTTCTGATATTGAGGTATGTGCTGGAAAATGTGCCCCCCAGTCTGGAAGGCACTCAAGAAATGACTGGGGAAGGGTTGCTTCCTCCAGTAGAGTCGACGTTAATGACAGGAATGGAATAAAACCTTGGGACCTCCTTTTACTGATGTGACATGACTCAAAGTGAGAAGAAACACAGTGACTGCAACATTCAGCTCAAACATAAAAAGATGATATGCATGGCACAGTGTTGGGTAGTATTTCTTTCTGTTGTACCTAGAGTCACTATGACTTGAAAGCACTCAACAACGACAACATTATAAATAACAAATATCTCTTATTTTGCTTGCCTGTAACATTAATAGATCTCAAGGAATATAAAAATATACTAACTATATTTTATCTAAAACTTTTGCATAATTAGAAAATATTTATCAAGATTTAGCTAGCCTCGCCACTGACATGTTCTTTCTATCTAGAGCCCTCTATTATTTATTCTTATGTTTTTCAGTGATGATGACCATTAAAACCAAATACCACAATAAACTGAATTTTGAGCTAGATCTTCAAATGATTGTATCATATGGAGATAAACTCTGATTTACAAGAATAATAAAGCAATTTGAATAGGTATGTTTTGCTAAAACAAGACATAGGCATAATTTTAAAAGAAGTGGTATATATGTTTTGAGAGTACTAAAGAGGTAACATTTTTACCCATTTGATCACAGATCAAAAAATGTTTATTGACTTCATCCAGAGCATCAGACACACTAGTAAGTAAATAGTCTCATTGTCAGGGTCAGTGGCAAAGGGATGGAATAAAGGACTTTAGGAGACTAGAATAGAGATACTTCTTGCTCCTGCTTTGGGGGAACATGAGCAACATTATCATGTAGTTTTTATTTACTTTTTTAAGTAGAAAATGTTCATAGGCCTTCCAGAAAACATATTTGCCTGACAGTTTGAAAATGCCCATGTTTTGGGATTGAGGCTCTACAAAAACAAATAAAAATGTTGGGTTCTATGCCTTTTGCTACACAATAGTTAATGCAAAAATAATATCTATCTAAGGAGCAAAAAAGAGTCTTTGAGTTATGCTTTCTTAGTTGGCCCCTTCCAGAGCTCTCTGTAGCACAGACTTTAAAGTTTATTCCTGTTTCCTACCTTCTGTTTCTTTTATTTCCCCAGAAACAAGGTGGGAAACTCTTTGGCATCCATCAATGTGAGGAACACCTGATAAGATTTCAGCAAACCACCATCTCATTGCTCGGAGAAGAGAGAAAAATAAACTAGAAAGTGGTACTGCCATATGGAATAGCGATGAGGCATCTTTTCCTAAACATTTTGCAAAGATTATAAAGTGCCCAAATCATGGATTTTTAGTCCAGAAAGAGAACACAGAAATCACCTAATCTAGCCTCCTTAAGGATGAGGAAACTAAGTCTCAGATAGCTTTAGTATCTTTGCCTTGGGGTTATCAGTTTGGTGTAGCTCATGGAGGCAGTACAGCCTAACCCCTCTATGTACAATGGGGGAAGCTGAGGCATGGAAAGTTAAGGGACTTTTCAGTGGCATAGGGGATCCATCAGGAGATCCAAGCGTCTGGAGTCTCAGGATTCCATTCTGGGTTGGCAGTGCACTGAGGCAGTTTAGATGGCTCAGTTGGAGGAAACAGCCTGAGAGGTGAAGTGGTGAAATCTGCTTGGTCACAAGTCTGAGTCTGGGGCTCCTCATTGCATAATAAAGAAGCTCGTTGGCCTTTGTCTCCCATTCCTGCATTCTTGGGAGATAACCTCTAGATCCTGGGAATTTCCTGAGTGATAGATGTGCCCATAAGCCATGGTGGACCTCTCAAGCAACACTTAATCGTTTATGCTTATGAGGTGACTCATGGAGGATCCTTAGCTAATTTATGCTGATGTCATAACTCAGAATCAAGGTGGCCATGCCAGGAAGAGAAACCATGTGATTAGAGGGCTCGGCCTTTGTGCCATGTAATATCAGCCTAACCTTCTGGAAGGGAGAGAGGCTGGACACTGAGGTCAGCTCCATGACCAATGACTGGGTCAATCATATACACATACTGGAACTTCATTATAAAGCTCCCATGACCTTCCTTGGTAGATAGCACTCCACAATGTACTGGGAACGTAACATATCCTTAGAGATGACGAAAGAATCAGGTCTGAGACCCTCCAGATCTTATCCTACATCTCCCACTCCAGCTGGTTCAGATTTGCATCTTTTTGCTAAAATAATACTAATTGTAAACATAGGAATCTCCACTCCCTTATCTAGTTTCAACTTTCTTTGGTTTCTATTCCCTGTGGTCAACCTGAGAACAAAAATATTATGTGAAAAATTCCAGAAATAACAATTCATGAGTTTTAAATTGTGGGCCATTCTAAGTAGTGTGATGAAATCCCATGTCTTCCTGTTCTTCCCTGCCTGGAACACAAATCTTAATTTTCAGATCCATTGTCATGATATCACTGTGCTTGTACCCTAGGAACCCTTATTTTTCTTAAGAATAGCCCTCAAATATAACAGTAGTGATGCTGGTAATTCACATATACCAAGGAGAAACCATGACATTCTTCATTTAAGCGAAAAGATGAAAATACTCAAGAAGGAAAGAGAAAAAATCATGTACTGACATTGCTGAGATTGATAATATGATTGTTCTTGTTGTTGCTAGGTGTGCCGACAAGTCAGCATCTGGCTCATAGTGACCCTACATCCAACAGGGGAAACAGTATTGTTAGTGCTTCTCTACTATTCACAGAGTTTTCGATAGCTGATTGTTTTGGGAGTAGGTTGCCTGATCCTTCTCCCAAGCTTACAGCACCTGTTGTTCTCAGGCGGTACCCCATCCAAGTACTAACCAGGCCTGACAGTGCTAAGCTTCTGGGATTGGACACCACAGTGGTATGGCTGCAGGCAAAGGTGTAGCCCAGGTTGGCCTTGAACTCAAGATCCTCCTGCCCCATCCTCTTCAGGAAGCTGATTATTGGCATGTGCCACCACGGCCAGCAACAGTACAATAGATATTTTTAAAGTGAGAGACTACATTCGTATAACTATCGGGACCTGTATTGTTACAATTGTTTTATTTTTTCTAGTAGTGGTTAATCTTTTTTATTGTGTAATTTATAAATTAAACTCTATCATAGGTGTATATACTAGGGAAAACCACAGTCTATGCAGAGTTCTGTCCTACTCATGGTTTGAGGCATCCATTGAGGGAGTTAGAAAATATCTCCCTCAGCGAGCACTACGCAGCACTTTCCAGAGTACTGGGAGCAATTCTAGTGAACTGTCAAGCCTGAGGAGGAAATGGGAACCCCAGAGTTTATAATCAGCCATCAGAAGTGAGGATAGCTGGAAACTCCAGGTTATGGCTAATACCTGAAGGGGGTGTAGTCTTTTAGAGGACTGTGCATTCAACCTGTGAAGTCTGGCTCCATTGTGGGGTCTTCATTTGTTTCCTGCTACTATATCATAATACCTGAGACTGTGTAATTTATAAAAAACAAAGATTTCTTCCTTATAGTTCTGGAGGCTGGGACATCTAATATCAAGGTGCCAGCATCTGGAAGGACCTTCTTGCCACTCAGATCTCCTGAGCTCTTCCTGAGAGGTCAATCCCATGGAGAGGCAAGACAGCAAGAGAGGCAAAAGAGCCCATGTGTGCAAGAGAGAAAGCAGAACTTACTTTCATGAAAAGTGCCCTGAACCCACTCCATGTTAGCAACATGACCGCATTCATGAGTGCAGAGTCCTCCTGACCCAGTCACCTCTTAAAGGTTCCACTGCCAATGTTGTTCATTGAGAATAAGTTGCCAGCACATGAATTTTAGAGAACACAGTATCATATGTATAGCTGGTTTTAGCAGTCATTGCACTCATGTTCCTAAGATTCTCAAGGTTTTGGGGCGGGGGTTGATGACAGAAATAACTCTGCAAAACTAAGGTTAAGATGCTGGAAGTAATCCTTGACTTATTTTCCTCACAAAACACTCACTTTTTTCTAAGCTACAGCTGTCACCACCCCAGGCCAGTCTTCCCAGGCTCCTAGGCCACACCTCATGCATCGAAACATCCTAGAAATATTCTCAATGCGGGACATAACACAGCAGTGCTTTTTCATCCTCTTGCTGAGGCAAGATTGGTTATTTTGAGAGCATGATAAAAAATCTTTCAGTCATTTCTCTCCTGAAGGCAATAAAGCAAGCAAAGAAAGAAAAAAAAAAAGCCTACCTCATTTCTTGCCTTGGGTAATTGCTGGTTTTCTTTTTGCCAGGAAAATTCAGGGATTACTTGAATACTGGAATGAGCTGGCAGCCAGGGTGCCTGCCTCTCCTCTCTTCAAGAAATCAGACTTGTCCTGCTTATTTTCTCTTTTTGGAACAGCAGGCAATTTTTAAGTCTTCTTTTTTTCTTCTTCTTCTTCTTCTTTTTTTTTTCTTTTTTAGTCTGCTTAGTGCCCAGGCATGACTTCTGAAATGCAGAGAAAATGGAATGACTGACAAAAAAGGGGAGCTATGGTGTTGAAGGGACACAAAGCACAGGTGTACAGGGAGAACCAGGTTTTATATATCGGAAGCCAAAGGTTACTATTTTCTCTGTGGCTATGGTTTATTTTATTTTATTTTTTTAGAGAACACCTCTTGGCTCCACCATCTGGAAAATGCTATAAGAAAATGCAGTGAAGCTGTTTCAGGCTTCTGGAAGATGTGATTCTCTGGCTTAGCCAGGCTCTCTCAGCTGCGCCCACTGAGCCTCCCTGGCAGGTCCACCCCATAGACAGCAGCAAGCACCTTAGGAGTCTGGTCCATTCCAACCAACAGGCTGTGGACATCTCTCTGCTGTTCTTCTTCTAGGGCAGGAATACCTGAAGAGAGCCCAGGCCATCTGAGCTTGGGGGACAACTAAATATGTTTGTTCTTACAGAAAAAAATTGGCTGATAAGGGACTTCTTCTTCTTCTTCTTCTTCTTCTTCTTCTTCTTCTTCTTCTTCTCCTCCTGCTCCTCCCCCTCTTCCTCCTCCTCCTCCCCCTCTTCCTCCTCTTCCTCCTCCTCTTCCTCCTTCTTCACAATTCATGTGAGATGTAACCCTCAATTCCATGCAAGATGATGTGCTTGGAAGGAAGGAATGAAGCAATTTAATTTTTTAAAGTATTTATGGAAACCCATCCATGGATATATGACAGTGAGCTGAGAATGGGGAACAGAAGCAAGAATAAGACCCTGCTAGAAGGTGATCATCTATAGCTATAGCTCCCTGGTATTTGACCTCATCTGATCCTGGAAGCTAAGCAGGGTAGGCCTGGTTAGTCCTTGGACGGGAGACAACCTGGAAAAATCAGGTGCTATAGGCTAGGGAGATGGACCTGGAAGGCTTCTCTCAGAACAGTCAGCCATTGAAAACCCTATGCATAGCAGAGAAGCACTGACATAATGTTGGGCATGTCCAGCATAGGGGAGTATTTCATTCTGTTGTGCATAGGGTCGCTATGAGTCAGACCCAATTCCACAGCACCTAACAACAACAACAGCAGATGATCAATAAGCAGATGAATAATTACCATCTCATGGGATAAAAGCAATGAAAAAGAGATGTGCAAGTCCCTGGGGAGCACAGATGCGTGCCCTATTCCAAAACTGAGACAATGGAGGGAAGAAGAGAGGAGAATATCTACACAAGAGGCAGTTTGACAGTGTGGACAGGATCCATCAAAGTAGATGCAAATCCCATGATCCTGCTCTGTGATCTAAGGAAAATGACTTAACCTCTCTGAGCCCCTATTTATTCACTATAACATGAAGAGTATGCCCACCTCATGGGGTTATTGTGAGGATTAGAGGAGATCTTTTAGACTAGTCATCTGGACCAGGGCTTGCCCTCGGTGGTTGCAGCTAAATTCAGGTTGGATTTCTTCACTTCCATGGGCAAATGGAGCAGTGGGCTCCATTCAGCGGGCTGTGAAGAAGCTGAAGGTGACTCAGCTCTCCCATTTGAACAACTGGGCAGATACTGAGGACAAGCATGATTGGGTTTGGAGAAAGAAGGAAGAAAACCAGTGTGGTTTGGAATCATTGTGGCTGCTGTCCCCATGGGACATGGGGGTAGGAGAATGATTGGAAAGGGAGGCAAAGGAAGGAGGCATGAGCTGTTGACTGCCTAAAGCAACTCTTGAGCCATCAGGACAGCTCAGCACCTCCTCTGCCTTTACCTTTACAATTCCTGTTAGTCAAGTAGAATACTCAGTCTCTCCGATGACTCAGACTATTTCTGCCTCATCATCTTGTACTTTTTGAGGACAGCTATAGGTAGGCGGGAGCCCTTACTGGACTCATTAACGCAATCGTTTACTTCTTTATTCAATATTGTGGTGCCTACTTTATACCAAACACTGATTTAGGATATAGGTAAACACTGCATGAAATAGTTGAGTTCATTGCTCAATAAGCTTAAATGTACTCCTAGGTACTTAAATGTTGGGACTCCCTCCTTGGTCCCTCCCTCCTTGGTGATGGTTTAATTTCAATAGAGCAGAACACTTCCTCTTTCATGTCAATTCCAGAGGAGTTTGTGGTAAAAAGAAAATGAAAATCATATCGGTAGGACTCTGAAAAGTCACATCGTCCTGTCTCTTCCGTTTAATACACATTTGTTGAATGTGTATTGTAACCAGGCACTCTTACTTTGCAAGTGGGTAAACGAATCCGGAAGAAGGTGTTATGGATTGGATGTGTCCTCCCAAAATTAATGTGGGGTGCACTGTCCCCTAGTGTGGCTATATTGAAAGCTGACCATCTAAGGAAGTTATTGTTGTTGTTGTTAGGTGCCGTCGAGTCGGTATCCAACTCATAGTGACCCTACGTACAACAGGTGAAACACTATTGTCAGTGTTTCTCTGCTGTTCATAGGGTTTTCAATGGTGGATTGGTTTTTGGGAGTGAGTGGCCAGGACCGTCTCCCAAGCCTGCAGCACCTGATGTTCCCAGGCGGTCTCCCATCCACGCACTAACCAGGCCCGAACCTGCTTAGCTTCCGAGATCTGACAGGATCAGATGCCACAGGGCTATGGCTGCAGATCATCTAAGGAAGTGGTTAAGATTAAACAATCGTAAGGATGAGGGCCACACCCATTAGGATTATTGCCCTTGTAAGAAGAGACATCAGAGACACAGTTGTCTCTCCCTCTTCCTACCTCTCTCTCTTTCCATACCACCAAAAGCTCTGCAAGCACAGAGCCAAAAGGAAGACAGCTGCAAGCCACAGGGAGAGCCTCTACCAGGAAATGAAACGCTCACACCTAGATCTTGGACTTTCCAGCCTCCAGAACTATAAGAAAATGCGTTTCTGCTGTTCATACCGCCCAGTTTATGGTACAGTGATCAGAGCTAAGACAGCAGGGCCAGTCTATCTGTGGGCTCTTGCTCTACAGCAAACCACTCTGCAAGTCAGCCACTTAAAACAAGAACCATTTGTGACTTAGAACGCCCCTGGAGGGTGATCAGGGTCATGGATCCAGACTGGCCTCTGCTGTGTCTTTCATCCTTTTGTTGCGGTCAGCAGGGGAGGTCTCTCCTGTGGCTGTGACAGCAGTCAAAAGAGAACAGGTGGGAACATGCACATGGTCTTGTAATGGGCACCTGGGTACTTGTGCCTCATTTTATTAGCTAAAGTAGGTAAAATGAAAGAGCCCTGAATCTGAGCAGGATGGGGTTGGAAAGTTTCATAACAAAAGGCATGGATACAGGGAGGGGCACAAAATTGGGGTCTTTAAGGCAATCTAACACATTCAGAATTCAAACCCAGGTCTCCTTACTTCCTAATTAGGGTCATTTGCACAATTACTAATGACTTTTGTTTTGATAGGAAACACACATACACAGACACGTTTGCTATTTGTGACCTACAAGACTGAGCCTCAATAACACAGCAAGTTAGACATGAAGATGGGGATGAGAGGCTCCCTTCCAGGGTTCTGTCCCCTTATATCCCACCCCTAGCTTCGTATTTTCTGTTCTTTATGCCTTGGGCTATTCCTGTTGCACAGTGACCATGGTCATCCTATGCTTTCAAGTCCGGGGTCCTGAAATTGTCCTCCTACTTCATTCAAACCAACTCTCAGGAGGCTTTGTTACAAGGACAAAAAGGCAAACCAATCACTGAATTCTCATAGCTTTTGTTCACAAAAACTGATAGTTACTGAGTATTTACATATGGCTTTGTGCCTGGAGTTAGAACGCTGATCTTAGACATGAATTATAGAGCCAGCTCTCAAGGGGCACACATTCCAGTAGGAAAAATAAGATAGAGACATAATTAATTGTTTCTGTATGGTTAGCAAAAAATAATATTTAATATAGTGGCAAGCACTGCTGTAGAAAGCTGAAGTGAAATGAAAAATAAGATAGACCCAAAGACCCTGCCCTGGCAGAGCTCAGACTCTGCTGAGGACCTGAAGGAGTCATGGTGTGTGGAGTACCAGGAAGAAGAGCACATTGCTATATGCAGAGGGCAGACAAGAGAGAGGTCAGAGAAGGGATGAGGGTGGAGGATCACAGTCATGGAGCATGACCTGGGATGCTCATAAATAATGTTATTGCTCCAGGAATGTGACTCCAGAATGCACTCTGGAGTCTATGACCCAGATTTGACTCTTAATATTCAGGTGGAAGGGCATGGATAAGTTACTTAAACTCCCTACTCAGTTGTATGCTAGAAAGTGTTTAAAAAACCAACTTTCAGCAAGAGAATGAGAGAGGGAAAGAGAAGGAATAAGGCATAGAGCATCTGCATTTATTTTTGACAGGGCTACTATGTAGCCCAAGCTGGCCTTGAATTTGTGATCTTCCTGCCTCTGCCCTTGAGTGCTGAGATTATAGGCACACATCACCCCATCTGGCTACATCTTCCATTTTCCACCTTGAAAGTACTTCCCCTATGGCCTGTTTCTTCCTAGTGTTACTGGTAAGTGATGTGTAATAATACATCATTGCAGAGACTTTCACCATACAGGCACAATACATGTGAGCAGCCTCAAAGCAGAAATAAAAGCAAAAGAATTAGAAAGTGATGAGTTTTAAGTCCTCATTGTCTTTGTTTGGTTCGTAAGAGGCACTCTGAGTCTAGCAAAGTACAAATGCTTGACAAAATATCGGCTCTCATCCTTATCATCATTATCCCGCTCATAAACTTTGTTCACATGTGAAGTGTGGATAATGGAAAAGCAGGAGGGGTTTGGGTGGGTAGGAAAGGCCAGCCTTGGGGTAATCTAGTTGGTAGCCGGAGCCTACCAATGATGTGCCCATGCTCACCATGCACACGTTCCAGGAGTGAGCCTGTTTATCCCTGAAGCCCTAGGACAAAGCCCTTGCACACATGGGCCAAGTCTCCCCCAGAGGAACTAAATGTAGGCTGACTGCAGGGCTGAGGGGCAGGGGTGTGATTTATTGTGCACTCTCAGGCTAGCAGGTGTTTCCATGCCCCCTTCTGCTGATCTAGTGCTGCTCACACATCTGGCGTCTTGCCTTCTGAGAGCCATGGGTACTGTTCACTTTTGCTGCCTTTTTCTTCTTTCTGTCTCTTTTCTCTCAGGGAGAATGACTCTGGCATGAAGCTGACATTTACACAGAAATCCTTCTAAACCCTTTCCATGGCTTGACTTTGTTGTTGTTGTTATTGTTAGGTGCCATTGAGCTGAATCCAACTCATAGTGACCCTAAGTACAGCAGAACAAATCACTAGCCGGCACTGTGTTATGCATACGATCTTTTTATGTTTGAGCCCATTATTGCTGATACTATGTTTCTTCTCATTTTGAGTGGTGCCACATCAGCAAAAGGAGGTCCCAGCTGCTTTATGCTATTCTCATCGTTAAGATCCACTCTACTTTGAGGAGGCAATTCTTCCCCAGTTGCCTTTTGAGTGCCTTCTAACTGGGGGGTGGGGGCACAGGGGAGCTCATTTTCTGGCGCTGTATTTGACTGTGCTCCTCTGCTGTTCGTGGGGTTTCAATGGCTAATTGTCTCAGAAGTGGGCTGCTAGGTACTTCTCCCTAGTCTGTCCTAGTCTGAAAGCTCAGCTGAAACCTGTCCACCATAGGTGGCCCTGCTGGCATCTGAAATACCAGTGGCATAGCTTTCAACAGCACAGCAGCACACAAGTCCCTACAACATGACAAGCTGACAGTCACGTGGGGTAACTCATTTTGTTATTGTTGTTGTTAGGTGCCATCACGTTGGGCCAGACCCATAATGACCCTCATAGGGTTCATTGAATGAGATAAGGACTAATATCATCCAATTTTATGGATAAGAAAACTGCTCCATCAGTGCCCCTGTGAGTGAAAGACCTAGAATTTGTATCTAGATGTGGTTTCAAAACTCACACCATTCACCACAGAGCTGCTGCATTTCTGAATCACCATACTTGTCATCACATTCTTTCCTCATGGACAACAGTGTCATAGAAGCTGAGTAGGGCACGATTTTATGGTTTGGAAGCTTAACACATACCTGGCAGCCAAGCAACTTGATGCTCTTAATTGCTCTCTGCTCAATCTTAAATTAAAGAAATTACATTAAATTCTACAACAACCAGTGGAAGATGATGTTAATGGTCTATCATTCAACAACCCTTTTTCAGATTGTCTTCTATGTCTGCCTGGCATTGCTCTGGGCACCCACAGTACAGAGGAATAAGACAGAGCTGCTTTCCTTAAGAGGCAAGCGATGCAGTGGTATAAGAAATACCACAGAGTTGGGAGAAGGGGAAGCGTCCAATTTTTTCATTCATACATTTGCATATCATTAACTCACAGTACTACATGAACCACTTCCTCAAAAAAGTCTCATCAGGAGAGACTCATAAGGACATAAAGACATGACTATCATATGTTGTTGTTGTTAGGTGCCGTCGAGTCAGTATCCGACTCATAGCAACCCTCATAGGGTTTTCAATGGCTGACTGTTTCGGGATTGCCTTGGAAGTGGATTGCCAGGTCCTTCTCCCATTTTTGTAGTGCTGGGAATTGAACTCGGGACCTCAGAGACTGCAGCGCAGCAGTCTACCAACTGAGCTAAATCCCAGCCCAGATAGTAAGTGCAATAACCAGGGTATGTTCACAGAGATATGGGAAAAACAGTGGATCCCTGTCTGGAAGGATCATGGAAAGTTTTTCAGAGGAGGTGGGGTTCGGGTTCAGCTTTGAATGATGAGGTTTTCCAGGCAGAGGAGGAGAGGAGAGGGAAGGACATCTCACACAGACAGAATAACACATGTAAAAGGAGCTAAGGGAACCAGGAAGAACACATTGGTGAACATTTTATTTCTATGAATAATCACCAAAGTGGAAAAATGAAATAGCTAACAGATAGGAGTTCTTCAGGGTGGCCAGAGGAGTAAATACAAAACAGGGGAAAATTAAAGATGAGGATAACACAAATTACAACAAAGCCATGAAGGATGTGAGGGTGCCGAGCCACCTGGTTCACTCCTCTCGGTTTACAGAGGGCAGGAGTGGAGTAGAGGAACCAGTGACTCCTTGGTTCTCACAGAAGACAGAAAGACTCAAGAGCTTCAGGCGTCATTGTGCTGCATTTTTGCTCTTCTGCAGCTTAATACAGAGGAAATGAGAGTGCCTAGCCCTGAGTATTAGGGAACCCAGAATGCACCTGAGATGGAAGTCTACTGCAGACAACAAAGTCACAACTGGATAAGCAATAGGTCCAGTTGTTTAAGGAATCTAAGGAATCGGGTGGTTTGTCTCCACCAAAGAAGCATTCACTACAACTAAGCATTCAGTTTAACCATGTAGAGGGCTGGGGTTTGTTTGGATCAGTTCGTAGAGTACTGCTCTGTGCTTTCTGAGGCCCTGAGTTCAATTCCTAGGGCCACAACATAATGGAAGAAAGACCAGGCAGCCCACTCCCAAAAAAATCAGCCATTGAAAACACCTATGAATAGCAGAGAAGCACTGACAATATTTCCAGGTATGGCACAGCATCAAGGAGTGTTTTACTCTATTGTACTTTGGGTTGCTATGAGTGGGACCTGACTCCACAGCACCTAACAACAACAACAACGTAGAAGACTCTCAAAGAAAGGAACACAGGCTTCTTGAGTTCAGGGAGGATCCACCTGTGGGAGCACAGAAAATTACTAGCAGGGCTGGGATTGGAGTGCTGGGCTCCAGATCCCAGCCCAGAGGCTCCCTCTCCAAGAATCACGTCTCTGCTGCAGACTATCTGCCTTGGTCTGGGAGCTGTCCTCCCATGAGTGGTGCTTAAAGAAGAGAAAAATGATTTACAAGAGAAGTGAGGGCCTCCTCAAAACATCCTGCATTTAAGAAAATCAGAACCATCAAGAGTCCAGCTTTGCAGCTGTAAGAGGGAAACGAATGCACAGTGGTGTTCACACACAGACTCTAACAATGTGCATTGTCAAGCCTTCCTGAAGCCACTGGTCTGCCCAGAGGGCACTCCCCTCTTCCCCTCTCTCTACCTGAAATACACCAACCTACCTCTTACTACCTGTAGCCGTAGCCCAGTGGTGTCTGATCCTGTCAGATCTCAGAAGCTAAGCAGGGTCAGGCCTAGTTAGTACTTGGATGGGAGACCGCCTGGGAACACCAGGTGCTGTTGGCTTGAGAGAAGGACTTGATAACCCACTCCCAAAAATCAACCTGCCATTAAAAACTGGAACCCAAGGACATATAGAAAAATACTACTAAGTAAAAGATAGAGAAGACTTGGATGGGAAACTTAGATGGGAAGAGGGGGAGGAGGGAAGCATAGGGGAGGGTAAGGGGTAACCTATATGAATAATGTTTATCAAATTACATATATGAAATTGTCACAATGAAAAGCATGTCAAAATGAATCACATTATGATGTACATTAAAAATTTCTAAAAAAAAAAAAAAACCCTATGAATAGCAGAGAAGCACTGACAATAGTGTATCGCCTGTTGTACATAGGGTTGCTATGAGTAGGATACAACAACGACCTCTTACTAGGGCAGTGTTCCTAATAACTACAGCCTGCTCACTTTCTGCCTTCCCACAGCATTAATGGGAAACTGACTGTAAGAAAGCCAGAAGCCAAGTTCCTATTCACTTGTGTTTTTTCCTAATTGTTTTATGTGGAAATGTTTTATCTTCATGACAGGAGAACACATTCCTGGAGGAAAATCCAATACATCTTCTCTCTGTTTTTGCCCACTAATGATAGTTAATATATGTAGGCAATGCTCAGAAATAAATGCTCATTCAGTAAACATCGCCAGGGCTCACACTAGGCTACATGGGCACAGAGATGAACGGGGCTCTATCCCCACCCTCAAAAAGCTGCTACTCTCCTGGAAAATGGAGATATTTAAAGAAATGGAGCACGCCAGGCGTGGTGACACACGCCTATAATCCCATCGGCTCAGGAGGCAGAGGTGGGAGGATTGCAAGTTCGAGACCAGAGGCAGTCTTCGTAACTTAGCAAGACCCTGTCTCAAAAAGTAAAAAAAATGGGCTGAGGTGCAGCTCAGTGATCTAGCACTTGCAGAGCATGCAGGCGCGAGGCCCTGGGTTCAACCCCCAGTACCGCAAAAAAAAAAAAAAAAAGAAATGGAGCAAAGGCCAGCTAGAGAATAAAATTCTGTCCTCTATTTCAGGGGTCCTGGCCCACCAGACTGTGGATCTGTACTATCTGTATTGACATCTATATTTATAATGGCTCCCCACCTATCACTTTATGGCCTGAGCTCCATCTCCAGTCACATCAGCAACAGCCCCCCACTCTGGTCCATGGAAAAAGTTATCTTCCACAAAAATGGTCCCTGGTGACAAAAAGTTTGGGGACCACTGCTCTATTTCATGAAAGAAGTTACCAGGGAATGGCGTGGCTTGCTGAGGTCCATGGGTTAGTTAAGAGTAGAGACTCAGAATTCAGGGGATGAGCAAGGGCCTTATGTGGTCACTATAGGTGGTCTCTCTTATCTGCACAAAGAGTTTTGGGATGCCAACCTCAAATGGGCATCTGATCCTTTCGAACTGAGGTTCTAAAATAAAACCCTCTTGAGCTAGGGAAGAGGCACCAGAGGAAAGGAGAACTATCATTGTAGGACTTCATTGTGGTATCCTGACATGGCCATCCCTGAGCTGACTTCTTGCTTAGAATGTGGTTGTGCAGGTGGATAGAGGCCATTGTTTTCAACCCCATGGCAGTGTCCAGAATGAGTAGCTCAGCTTCAGTCTCTGCAGCTTCCAACCTCCACACCAGAAGATGACACACCAGTCCCTACATCGCCCTGCTCCTTGGACACGGCCCACATGATCTGGCCTCTACTCACTCTCTTCCCTTTGTGGCAGAGAAGAGAGGAAGGAGTCAACCTGCACTTGCTCTGAGATGCTCTGTGATTAAATATGGCACGCCTGGTCACCACTTCAAGGATGAGCCAGCTAAAAAACACTACCAATGGGACCACATGGAAGACCTGAATCTCTGCAGGATGACAGATTGGAAGGCATTAGTTATACCCCATCACCTCACCTCCAACTGTACATGAAGGTTGGAAAGAATACCTGATCATGTAGAAGTATAGAGATTTTGGAATCAAATTTACTCAGGCAGAATTTGAATAATATAAATAAATGCACCCATTTCAAGTAAACTCTTAGAAACACTTTAACGTACAGATGTGTCCATATAATCAGAATCCCAGTCAAGGCCTAGAACATTCCCATCATCCCAAAAGTTCCCCCTTGCCTTTTCCCAATAGCCCTCTCTTGTTTCTAAGCCTGGATAACTATTGATCTTTTAGGTTAGCTTCACTTACTCTAGAATTTCACATTAAACAAATAAAAACAAGTATGTAGTCTTTTTGTTTGTTTGGTTGGTTGGTTTTTGCAGTACTCTGATGGGGGCAGGAGTTGAACTCAGGGCCTCAGGCATGCTAGCCAAATGCTCTCACAGAGCCACACCCCCCAGCTGTTTATTTTTTATTTCTGAGACAGGATCTCCCTAAGTAGCGCAGGTTGCCTCTGGCCTCAACTCACTATCCTCCTGCCTCAGCCTCCTGAGTTGATGGGATGACAAGCATGTGCCACAGGGCATGGCATTATGTACTCTTTGGTGTCTAGTTTTTATGTCTTAGTGTAATTCTTTCCAACATGTTGTTATAAAAACTTTTGCCTTACACTATGATGCACACCCATAATCCTAGCAACTCAGAAGGCTGAGATAGGAGGATTGAGAGTCCCAGGCCAGAGGCAGCCTGTGCAACTTAGAGAGACCCTGTCTCAAGAAAAAAAAATTAAAAGAGATAGGGTTGTAGCTCAGAAGTAGAACATGTGCTTAGCTTGTATGACACCCTGGGATTAAGCCCCCAGTATTACCTAAAAAGGGGGAAAAATAAAAAAGAAAGGATGAAAAAGAAAGAAAGAAAGCTCAAACAGATGGAAAAGTCAAAAGAATTTTATAGTGATATCCTATATACTTACTACCTAGATATTACCATTAATATTTTACTTCACTTGCTTTGTTATGTCTGCTTATCTCTCCCTCTATTCATCCATCCATCTCTCTTATTTTTTAACTTTTTGGTGTCCTATGGCACAACAGAATGACTACATCTGACAATAGTAAGCACTGCATGTTGCACAATACTTAGAAGAGAGGAAACTACCTTCCTATTTGGTGCATTTTAAATTGTAGCCATCAAAATAACTAAATAAATAAATTATAGATGTAAGTCAACTTGTCCCTAATTTCCTCAGGATGTCTTACTAAGTAGCACATAATATTTATTTACATGTTTTCCTTTAAGGTAAAATGAACTTTCAACAAAACATGGAAATGTTTGCATGCATTTTTTGAGTTTTGACAAATATCATGTTAAATCAAAACCCCCAATCAAACATTCACCCCAGAATCCCCTCACTCCTCCTCCCATGCAATACCCTCTATCCTACGGCCAAGGCAACTTCTGTTCTGACTTTTTCTGTGATAGGTTAGTTTTGTCTGTTCAAAAACTTGACAAAAATAGACTCATATCACCTGCACTCTCTTTTTGGTTAGCCTCCTCTCACTTAACATCATGCCTTTGTGCTTTACCATGTCCTCGTATCTATCAGTACACTCCTATTTTTTATTGTTGAATAGTACATTATTGTACCAATATATCACAGTATGTTTTTAAATATGTCCTCTTATTGAGAATATATTGATAGCTCTCTATATCTGAGCTGTTATGGATAAAGCTCTATTGAATATTTTTATACAAGTACTTCTATGAACACATTTTCACTTTTTCCCTTTAGGTCAATAGCAGACTTTCTTAGAAGTTTTGGTGGATTTTACACACCCACCAAAAACTGATGGCAGGCTTTGGCTTACTCCTTATGGTTCCTAACAGTCAGTGTTGTCCAGGAATTTTTTCCTTCCTTTCTTCCTTCTTTTCTCTCTTTTTTTATTGGTTTTTAATTTTAACTACTCTTATTAGTGTAAAGTGATTTTTCACTGTGGTTTTAATTGCATTTCTCTTTATGTATGTATATCCTTTTATGTGGAGGATCCAAGATTTTTTTTTCCCCACTTCTTAAACTGGGCTTTATTGTCATCCCATTACTGAGTTATATAAGTTACACAAAATGGATGTAAGTCTTCTATCTGATATATGCATAATAAATCTTTTATTCTAGTTGGAGGCATACAACAAACACAATGTTATGATATGGATTTTAATAGAGAAAAAAATACTGTAAGCAAGTATATTTACATACCCACCATCTCACACAGTTACCTGTCTTTTTATCTGTATTGTTAAAAGAATAGAAGTTTAATTTTTCAATATTTTTCTCTTATTTCTAGCACAGTTTTGGTGTTTGTTCAAAGAAATTATAAAGGCCTTATACATTTTTCTACTTAGTCTTCCTAAAACTTTTATAGTTTCAGCTTTCATATTCAGGTTTACAAGCTATTTTGTTTATTTTGTGAGGTACAAATATAACAATTTTTTTTGCAGCAGTAGGGGTTTGAACTCAGGGCCTCACACATGCTAGGCAAGTGTTCTACCACTGACCCTCACCCCAAGCCCCTTTTTCATTTCTATTTTGAGAAAAGATCTCGCTAAGTTCCAGTCTCCCAAGTCCCTGGGGTTACAGGTGTGCATCATGGTGTCTGGCTTGAAATTTTATTTCTTTATGTGGATTCTAAAAAGTGAGTAATTATTTCTTCTTTATATGTTTTAGAGAATTTACCATTGACATATCTGGGCCTGGAGTTGTCTTTAGGGAAAAGTATTTAGTTACTAACTTAACATCTTTAATAGATATAAAGCTTTTGGATTTTCTATTTTCTCTTCTGTCAGTTTTATTAATTTTCATATTTCCAAAAAGAGTTTCCATGTCCTCTAGGTTATAAAATGAATAAGAGTATAATTGCTCATAACATTTTTACTATCATCTTGAACATATTGTCAGGAGGGACCAATATCTGGAGAAGGATATCATATTTTAGAGAATGGTAGGTCAACAAAAAAAGGAAGAATCTCACCTAGATGGATTGACACAGTGGCTACAACAACTGGCTTAAGAATATAAAAGATCATGTACATGGGACAGTGTTCGGTAGTGTTTCGTTCTGTTGTACATAGGATTGCTATGAATTGGATATTACTCAGTGGCACCTAACAACAACAACAACGATGTCTGCCTGGCTTGGGTTTGTCCTAAACCACAGAGCCAGAAAATCTAACATATCATGATAAATGCCATAATGGGAGAAGTATGGAATAAATGAGGAAGAGTATAGGAAATTCTTTCTTGAAGTAGCAGTTAAGTTTTGAATTCAAAGATGAACAAGAAGTATCCAGGTAAGAAGGTGACATAGAGGGGTAAGAAAAGGAAATTGCATGTACAGGGAACCAGTAATAAGGGCAAACATGGCCTGGCCAAAGCACTACAAGCATTTCAGTGCACTGGGTGATGGGAAAGATGATGTAAACTGCAATGGAATTCTACAGGAGTCTTAAAGGCTTAATAGCAAAATTGTTCTCAGATCCCCATTTATTAGGATCTTTGTTTATTGTCATTGTCTTTATTATCAGAATATATGCCCTATGAATGCAAGTTCTTTGCCAATTTCATTGTTGTTGTTGTTAGGTGCCATGGAGTCGTGTTCAACTCATAGTGACCCTTATAGGGTTTTCAATGGATGATTGTTCCCAGATTGCCTCGGGAGTGGGTTGCACGTCCTTCTCCCATTTTTGTGGTGCTGGGAATCAAACTTGGGACCTCAGAGAGTGCAGAGCAGCACTCTACCAACTGAGCTAAATCCTAGCCCACCAATTTTATTAGCCAACATATTTTCAGAACCTAGAACAGCTCCCAGTAGGCAGCAGGAACTCAGTAAATATTTGTTGATTGAATCAATTAGTCACTACTTAATTTGTCCCCATTAAATAGGAGGGCTATAAGGGATTAGGGAACAAAGTTGAGCTGACAAGAGCACACCAGCAGGTTGCTAGGCTCACCACCAGCTCAATATCTAGCCCCAGCCTATCCACATGGAGGCACAGAGAGTTACCAAGTCCTGCTTTCTGACAGTGGCATGCCTTGATTTCTCGGAGGTCCAGGTAGAGGCTTCTGGGCACAGGCTGTTCATCAGAATGAACTGCACCAATAAGGAAAGGCTCAAGGGGAGAGCTTGGAAGTTAAGGGGATGTTGTTGCTGTTCAGTAAACATTCCCCGACACTGTGCCATGCCCAGTACTAAGTTAGTGCTTCTCTGCTATTCTTAGGGTTTTCCATGGTTGATTGTTTTGGGATTGTAATGTGAGTGGGCTGCCTGGTCCTTCTCCCCTTTGTGTGGTGCTGGGGATTGAACTCAGGGCCTCTGTGAACACAGAGTGGCACTCTACCAACTGAGCTAAATCCCAGCCCCCTAAGGAGATGTTAGAAAGCAAATTTTCCTCACTCTACTCCACCACCTCATGGAGTTACAAAAAGCCCCTGGCAGTAGACTTTTCTAGCTGTACCTATCCATGGCATTTACAAGGTTATGAAACCCCATCACCACTCAGCTGGACAATTCTTCCCATTTTATAGAGGGAAAATCTGAGGCTCACAGACAAAGTATCTTACTCAAAGTCACACCGCCATTCTGCATAAGGAAAGGATGACATGCTGGATTCCTGACTCCGTATCCAGTAATACACAGCACAAGCCTTACTTCCTCGTGGTCTTTCCTTTCCTCCTGGCCAGGACTGCTACTCCGGTCTTTGTCACCCTCTACTTTCTATGGGTAGTTATAACACCCCTTTATAAGCGTATCTTTTCATTGTCAGGATCTGCCTTTCTGTGCCTAGCACAGTGCCCGGCACATAGTAGGTGTTTGATGTGTTTGCTGTACTTCATAGCAGTTAAGGATACATGAGTCATGGAAAGCTAGATATGAACCCCAGCTCCAATGTTATTTAGTATTAGGTTAGGTTTGTAATCTCTTCAAGTCTCGGTTTCATCATCTGTAAAATTATGCACACTGGCCAGGTGTGCTGGTGCACACCGGAAATCCCAACACTCTGGAGGCTGAGGCAGGAGGATCAAGAGTTCAAAGCCAGCCTGGGCTATACAGCATGACTCTCAAGAAAAAAAGAAAAGAAAAGTCATGCCCACTGAAATCCAGTACAAAGAAAGTGTTTAGCATTTGGTAGCTGTTATTATAAGTAGTAATAAATATTTGTTGAATATCATCTCTGAGCAAATATATTCATTCCCAAAGATACAACCATTTAGTGATCCGGACTTTCTGGCCCAGAAATATAGCTAGACTCATGTTGAAATGAAGTTGAAGGAAATAAGAAATTACTGGACTATACTTGTTAGCATGTGGCGGGGGGCAGAGATAATTCAACCCTCTGCAAATGAAAATTAATCATCTTGGCTTTGCTCAGCAGTCAGGCAGCAAGAATGCCAGTTGCTTCCTTCTCCACCACTGACAGGATCGTTCAGGAAATGAAGAAGACGGGGTTGTTGGAAGAGGCGGCCCCACGGACTATATCCTTCACATCAGATATGGCCATTATCTGCTTCCTCTCAGTCCCTTCTAGTGCCACTTATTTAGTCACTAGGGTGACAGGCTCCCAGCACAACAGTCTCATGCTTCCAGCACTGTTATTCCTTAGATTAATCTGATTTCAATGTGTTCCAACAATACATACTTTATCTATGACTGCTTAAAAAAACAGTTACAACAATTGGAATAGATGCATATGCTAAAAATGTCTACTGCTAAGATAAACACACATTGTATCTCCTTAATACCTCAGAGAACATTCTCTGAATGGATAGTGTCTACATTCTGAGCCTCATTCTCAAGATTATTAATAGAATAATGCAATGTACATTTTGTCCCAAGCACTTTGTGAAGTGCCTTCTATAAAGATGATAATTGTGTGACATGGGCACAGTTCATAAACTGCTTGTTTTTCACATGCGGCGAAATTGAGATAGAGAACCATGATCTGCATTGGCTAAAGTCCTAGCTACCACTAATGACATTGCTTTCCTATCTTCCAAACCCATAATTCTTTTATAGCAATATGGTAGACACCTATTACCTACCTAACATATATCCTCCTTCTCTCCAAAGTGTCCAGCTAGTAATCCTCTCCTCTCCATATTTTTCTGCATCTAAGTGTGTCCAGGTGGCTCCACACAGGTTATGTGACATGTTTAAGAAACAATTGTTCAGTATGTCCCTTCAGCTTTGTGGCCCTTTCTTATAATTTTTATCTGTAATGTAATGTTGTTGTTAGGTGCCATCAAGTCAGTGTCCAACTCAGAGACCCTACGTACAACAGGAGAAACACCACTGTCAGTGCTTCTCTGCTATTCATAGGGTTTTCAATGGCAGATTGATTTTCAGGAGTGGGTTGCTGGGTCCTTCTCCCAAGCCTGCAGCACATGGTGTTCCCAGATGGTCTCCCATCCAAGTACTAACCAGGCCTGACCCTGCTTAGCTTAATTTGTTGTTGTTAGCTACCGTCCAGTCGGTATCCGACTCATAGCGACCCTATGTACAACAGGCAAGAAACATTATTGTCACTGCTTCTCTGCTGTTCATAGGGTTTTCAATGGCAGATTTGTTTTTTTGTTTTTTGTTTGTTTGTTTGGGGGGGGGGGCGGGAGTGGGTTGCCAGGTCCATCTCCCAAGCCTGCAGCACCTGGTATTCCTAGGCAGTCTCCCATCCAAGTACTAACCAGGCCCAACCCTGCTTAGCTTCCAAGATCTGATGGGATCAGATGCCACAGGGCTATGGCTATAGGCCCAATAGGAGTCTGGAAATGCAATACCCATCCTGGGACCAAGAAGTGACAAAT